>CAWVNZ010002846.1:0-61094 GCA_963930735.1 Dioctria linearis | reverse complement strand
GCAATCCCTGGCGTATTTAAAATTTGCAACAGTAAAAAATGAATTTTTGAATAATTTACTATAGAAAAGGCAATCCCTGGCGTAATTAAAATTTGCGACAGTAAAAAATTAATTTTTGAATAATTTATTATAGAAAAGGCAATCCCTGGCGTAGTTAAAATTTGAGACAGTAAAAAATTATTTTTTGAATAATTTACTATAGAAAAGGCAATCCCTGGCGTAATTAAAATTTGCGACAGAAAAAAATTAATTTTTGAATAATTTACTATAGAAAAGGCAATCCCTGGCGTAATTAAAATTTGCGACAGTAAAAAATTATTTTTTGGCAAAATTTACTATAGAAAAGGCAATCCCTGGCGTATTTAAAATTTGCGACAGTATAAAATTAATTTTTGAATAATTTACTATAGAAAAGGCGATCCCTGGCGTAATTAAAATTTGCGACAGTAAAAAATGAATTTTTGAATAATTTACTATAGAAAAGGCAATCCCTGGCGTAATTAAAATTTGCGACAGTAAAAAATGAATTTTTGAATAATTTACTATAGAAAAGGCAATCTCTGGCGTAATTAAAATTTGAGACAGTAAAAAATTATTTTTTGAATAATTTACTATACAAAAGGCAATCCCTTCCGTAATTAAAATTTGCGACAGTAAAAAATGAATTTTTGAATAATTTACTATAGAAAAGGCAATCCCTGGCGTAATTAAAATTTGCGACAGTAAAAAATTATTTTTGGCAAAATTTACTATAGAAAAGGCAATCCCTGGCGTATTTAAAATTTGCGACAGTATAAAATTATTTTTTGAATAATTTACTATGCAAAAGGCAATCCCTGGCGTATTTAAAATTTGCAACAGTAAAAAATGAATTTTTGAATAATTTACTATAGAAAAGGCAATCCCTGGCGTAATTAAAATTTGCGACAGTAAAAAATGAATTTTTGAATAATTTACTATAGAAAAGGCAAACCCTGGCGTAATTAAAATTTGTGACAGAAAAAATTATTTTTTGAATAATTTACTATAGAAAAGGCAATCCCTGGCGTAATTAAAATTTGCGACAGTATAAAATGAATTTTTGAATAATTTACTATAGAAAAGGCAATCCCTGGCGTAATTAAAATTTGAGACAGTAAAAAATTATTTTTTGAATAATTTACTATAGAAAAGGCAATCCCTGGCGTAATTAAAATTTGAGACACTAAACAATTATTTTTTGCAAAATTTACTATAGAAAAGGCAATCCCTGGCGTAATTAAAATTTGCGACAGAAAAAATTATTTTTTGAATAATTTACTATAGAAAAGGCAATCCCTGGCGTAATTAAAATTTGAGACAGTAAAAAATGAATTTTTGAATAATTTACTATAGAAAAGGCAATCCCTGGCGTAATTAAAATTTGCGACAGTAAAAAATTATTTTTTGCAAAATTTACTATAGAAAAGGCAATCCCTGGCGTAATTAAAATTTGTGACGGAAAAAATTATTTTTTGAATAATTTACTATAGAAAAGGCAATCCCTTGCGTAATTAAAATTTGAGACAGTAAAAAATGAATTTTTGAATAATTTACTATAGAAAAGGCAATCACTGGCGTAATTAAAATTTGTGACAGAAAAAATTATTTTTTGAATAATTTACTATAGAAAAGGCAATCCCTGGCGTAATTAAAATTTGCGACAGTAAAAAATTATTTTTTGAATAATTTACTATAGAAAAGGCAATCCCTGGCGTAATTAAAATTTGCGACAGTAAAAAATTATTTTTGGCAGAATTTACTATAGAAAAGGCAATCCCTGGCGTAATTAAAATTTGCGACAGTATAAAATTAATTTTTGAATAATTTACTTTACAAAAGGCAATCCTTGGCGTATTTAAAATTTGCAACAGTAAAAAATGAATTTTTGAATAATTTACTATAGAAAAGGCAATCCCTGGCGTAATTAAAATTTGCGACAGTAAAAAATGAATTTTTGAATAATTTACTATAGAAAAGGCAATCCCTGGCGTAATTAAAATTTGCGACAGTAAAAAATTATTTTTGGCAAAATTTAATATGGAAAAGGCAATCCCTGGCGTATTTAAAATTTGCGACAGTATAAAATTATTTTTTGAATAATTTACTATACAAAAGGCAATCCCTGGCGTATTTAAAATTTGCAACAGTAAAAAATGAATTTTTGAATAATTTACTATAGAAAAGGCAATCCCTGGCGTAATTAAAATTTGCGACAGTAAAAAATGAATTTTTGAATAATTTACTATAGAAAAGGCAAACCCTGGCGTAATTAAAATTTGTGACAGAAAAAATTATTTTTTGAATAATTTACTATAGAAAAGGCAATCCCTGGCGTAATTAAAATTTGCGACAGAATAAAATGAATTTATGAATAATTTACTATAGAAAAGGCAATCCCTGGCGTAATTAAAATTTGAGACAGTAAAAAATTATTTTTTGAATAATTTACTATAGAAAAGGCAATCCCTGGCGTAATTAAAATTTGAGACACTAAACAATTATTTTTTGCAAAATTTACTATAGAAAAGGCAATCCCTGGCGTAATTAAAATTTGCGACAGAAAAAACTATTTTTTGAATAATTTACTATAGAAAAGGCAATCCCTGGCGTAATTAAAATTTGAGACAGTAAAAAATGAATTTTTGAATAATTTACTATAGAAAAGGCAATCCCTGGCGTAATTAAAATTTGCGACAGTAAAAAATTATTTTTTGCAAAATTTACTATAGAAAAGGCAATCCCTGGTGTAATTAAAATTTGTGACAGAAAAAATTATTTTTTGAATAATTTACTATAGAAAAGGCAATCCCTGGCGTAATTAAAATTTGAGACAGTAAAAAATGAATTTTTGAATAATTTACTATAGAAAAGGCAATCCCTGGCGTAATTAAAATTTGTGACAGAAAAAAATATTTTTTGAATAATTTACTATAGAAAAGGCAATCCCTGGCGTAATTAAAATTTGCGACAGTAAAAAATTATTTTTTGAATAATTTACTATAGAAAAGGCAATCCCTGGCGTAATTAAAATTTGCGACAATAAAAAATTATTTTTGGCAGAATTTACTATAGAAAAGGCAATCCCTGGCGTATTTAAAATTTGCGACAGTATAAAATTATTTTTTGAATAATTTACTATACAAAAGGCAATCCTTGGCGTATTTAAAATTTGCAACAGTAAAAAATGAATTTTTGAATAATTTACTATAGAAAAGGCAATCCCTGGCGTAATTAAAATTTGCGACAGTAAAAAATGAATTTTTGAATAATTTACTATAGAAAAGGCAATACCTGGCGTAATTAAAATTTGAGACAGTAAAAAATTATTTTTTGAATAATTTACTATAGAAAAGGCAATCCCTGGCGTAATTAAAATTTGCGACAGAAAAAAATTAATTTTTGAATAATTTACTATAGAAAAGGCAATCCCTGGCGTAATTAAAATTTGCGACAGTAAAAAATTATTTTTTGCAAAATTTACTATAGAAAAGGCAATCCCTGGCGTAATTAAAATTTGCGACAGTAAAAAATTATTTTTGGCAAAATTTACTATAGAAAAGGCAATCCCTGGCGTATTTAAAATTTGCGACAGTATAAAATTAATTTTTGAATAATTTACTATAGAAAAGGCGATCCCTGGCGTAATTAAAATTTGCGACAGTAAAAAATGAATTTTTGAATAATTTACTATAGAAAAGGCAATCCCTGGCGTAATTAAAATTTGCGACAGTATAAAATTAATTTTTGAATAATTTACTATAGAAAAGGCGATCCCTGGCGTAATTAAAATTTGCGACAGTAAAAAATGAATTTTTGAATAATTTACTATAGAAAAGGCAATCCCTGGCGTAATTAAAATTTGCGACAGTAAAAAATGAATTTTTGAATAATTTACTATAGAAAAGGCAATCCCTGGCGTAATTAAAATTTGAGACAGTAAAAAATTATTTTTTGAATAATTTACTATACAAAAGGCAATCCCTGGCGTAATTAAAATTTGCGACAGTAAAAAATGAATTTTTGAATAATTTACTATAGAAAAGGCAATCCCTGGCGTAATTAAAATTTGCGACAGTAAAAAATTATTTTTGGCAAAATTTACTATAGAAAAGGCAATCCCTGGCGTATTTAAAATTTGCGACAGTATAAAATTATTTTTTGAATAATTTACTATACAAAAGGCAATCCCTGGCGTATTTAAAATTTGCAACAGTAAAAAATGAATTTTTGAATAATTTACTATAGAAAAGGCAATCCCTGGCGTAATTAAAATTTGCGACAGTAAAAAATGAATTTTTGAATAATTTACTATAGAAAAGGCAAACCCTGGCGTAATTAAAATTTGCGACAGTAAAAAATTATTTTTGGCAAAATTTACTATAGAAAAGGCAATCCCTGGCGTATTTAAAATTTGCAACAGTAAAAAATGAATTTTTGAATAATTTACTATAGAAAAGGCAATCCCTGGCGTAATTAAAATTTGAGACAGTAAAAAATTATTTTTTGAATAATTTACTATAGAAAAGGCAATCCCTGGCATAATTAAAATTTGCGACAGAAAAAAATTAATTTTTGAATAATTTACTATAGAAAAGGCAATCCATGGCGTAATTAAAATTTGCGACAGTAAAAAATAATTTTTTGCAAAATTTACTATAGAAAAGGCAATCCCTGGCGTAATTAAAATTTGCGACAGTAAAAAATTAGTTTTTGCAAAATTTACTATAGAAAAGGCAATCCCTGGCGTAATTAAAATTTGCGACAATAAAAAATTAGTTTTTGCAAAATTTACTATAGAAAAGAAAATCCCTGGCGTAATTAAAATTTGCGACAGTAAAAAATTATTTTTTTAAAATAATTTACTAAAAAAAAGCAATCCCTGGCGTAATTAAAATTTGCGACAGAAATAAATTTATTTTTGAATAATTTACTATAGAAAAGGCAATCCCTGGCGTAATTAAAATTTGCGACAGTAAAAAATTATTTTTTGCAAAATTTACTATAGAAAAGGCAATCCCTGGCGTAATTAAAATTTGAGACAGTAAAAAATGAATTTTTGAATAATTTACTATAGAAAAAGCAATCCCTGGCGTAATTAAAATTTGCGACAGAAATAAATTTATTTTTGAATAATTTACTATAGAAAAGGCAATCCCTGGCGTAATTAAAATTTGCGACAGTAAAAAATTATTTTTTGCAAAATTTACTATAGAAAAGGCAATCCCTGGCGTAATTAAAATTTGAGACAGTAAAAAATGAATTTTTGAATAATTTACTATAGAAAGGGCAATCCCTGGCGTAATTAAAATTTGCGACAGTAAAAAATTATTTTTTGAATAATTTACTATAGAAAAGGCAATCCCTGGCGTAATTAAAATTTGCGACAGTAAAAAATTATTTTTTGAATAATTTACTATAGAAAAGGCAATCCCTGGCGTAATTAAAATTTACGACAGTAAAAAATTATTTTTGGCAAAATTTACTATAGAAAAGGCAATCCCTGGCGTATTTAAAATTTGCGACAGTATAAAATTAATTTTTGAATAATTTACTATAGAAAAGGCGATCCCTGGCGTAATTAAAATTTGCGACAGTAAAAAATGAATTTTTGAATAATTTACTATAGAAAAGGCAATCCCTGGCGTAATTAAAATTTGCGACAGTAAAAAATGAATTTTTGAATAATTTACTATAGAAAAGGCAAACCCTGGCGTAATTAAAATTTGTGACAGAAAAAATTATTTTTTGAATAATTTACTATAGAAAAGGCAATCCTGGCGTAATTAAAATTTGCGACAGTATAAAATGAATTTTTGAATAATTTACTATAGAAAAGGCAATCCCTGGCGTAATTAAAATTTGAGACAGTAAAAAATTATTTTTTGAATAATTTACTATAGAAAAGGCAATCCCTGGCGTAATTAAAATTTGAGACACTAAACAATTATTTTCTGCAAAATTTACTATAGAAAAGGCAATCCCTGGCGTAATTAAAATTTGCGACAGAAAAAATTATTTTTTGAATAATTTACTATAGAAAAGGCAATCCCTGGCGTAATTAAAATTTGAGACAGTAAAAAATGAATTTTTGAATAATTTACTATAGAAAAGGCAATCCCTGGCGTAATTAAAATTTGCGACAGTAAAAAATTATTTTTTGCAAAATTTACTATAGAAAAGGCAATCCCTGGTGTAATTAAAATTTGTGACAGAAAAAATTATTTTTTGAATAATTTACTATAGAAAAGGCAATCCCTGGCGTAATTAAAATTTGAGACAGTAAAAAATGAATTTTTGAATAATTTACTATAGAAAAGGCAATCCCTGGCGTAATTAAAATTTGTGACAGAAAAAATTATTTTTTGAATAATTTACTATAGAAAAGGCAATCCCTGGCGTAATTAAAATTTGCGACAGTAAAAAATTATTTTTTGAATAATTTACTATAGAAAAGGCAATCCCTGGCGTAATTAAAATTTGCGACAATAAAAAATTATTTTTGGCAGAATTTACTATAGAAAAGGCAATCCCTGGCGTATTTAAAATTTGCGACAGTATAAAATTATTTTTTGAATAATTTACTATACAAAAGGCAATCCTTGGCGTATTTAAAATTTGCAACAGTAAAAAATGAATTTTTGAATAATTTACTATAGAAAAGGCAATCCCTGGCGTAATTAAAATTTGCGACAGTAAAAAATGAATTTTTGAATAATTTACTATAGAAAAGGCAATACCTGGCGTAATTAAAATTTGAGACAGTAAAAAATTATTTTTTGAATAATTTACTATAGAAAAGGCAATCCCTGGCGTAATTAAAATTTGCGACAGAAAAAAATTAATTTTTGAATAATTTACTATAGAAAAGGCAATCCCTGGCGTAATTAAAATTTGCGACAGTAAAAAATTATTTTTTGCAAAATTTACTATAGAAAAGGCAATCCCTGGCGTAATTAAAATTTGCGACAGTAAAAAATTAGTTTTTGCAAAATTTACTATAGAAAAGGCAATCCCTGGCGTAATTAAAATTTGCGACAATAAAAAATTAGTTTTTGCAAAATTTACTATAGAAAAGAAAATCCCTGGCGTAATTAAAATTTGCGACAGTAAAAAATTATTTTTTGAATAATTTACTATAGAAAAGGCAATCCCTGGCGTAATTAAAATTTGCGACAGAAAAAGTTTATTTTTGAATAATTTACTATAGAAAAGGCAATCCCTGGCGTAATTAAAATTTGCGACAGTAAAAAATTATTTTTTGCAAAATTTACTATAGAAAAGGCAATCCCTGGCGTAATTAAAATTTGCGACAGTAAAAAATTATTTTTGGCAAAATTTACTATAGAAAAGGCAATCCCTGGCGTATTTAAAATTTGCGACAGTATAAAATTAATTTTTGAATAATTTACTATAGAAAAGGCGATCCCTGGCGTAATTAAAATTTGCGACAGTAAAAAATTATTTTTGGCAAAATTTAATATGGAAAAGGCAATCCCTGGCGTATTTAAAATTTGCGACAGTATAAAATTATTTTTTGAATAATTTACTATACAAAAGGCAATCCCTGGCGTATTTAAAATTTGCAACAGTAAAAAATGAATTTTTGAATAATTTACTATAGAAAAGGCAATCCCTGGCGTAATTAAAATTTGCGACAGTAAAAAATGAATTTTTGAATAATTTACTATAGAAAAAGCAAACCCTGGCGTAATTAAAATTTGTGACAGAAATAAATTTATTTTGAATAATTTACTATAGAAAAGGCAATCCCTGGCGTAATTAAAATTTGCGACAGTAAAAAATTATTTTTTGCAAAATTTACTATAGAAAAGGCAATCCCTGGCGTAGTTAAAATTTGAGACAGTAAAAAATGAATTTTTGAATAATTTACTATAGAAAGGGCAATCCCTGGCGTAACTAAAATTTGTGACAGAAAAAATTATTTTTTGAATAATTTACTATAGAAAAGGCAATCCCTGGCGTAATTAAAATTTGCGACAGTAAAAAATTATTTTTTGAATAATTTACTATAGAAAAGGCAATCCCTGGCGTAATTAAAATTTGCGCAGTAAAAAATTATTTTTTGAATAATTTACTATAGAAAAGGCAATCCCTGGCGTAATTAAAATTTGCGACAGTAAAAAATTATTTTTGGCAAAATTTAATATGGAAAAGGCAATCCCTGGCGTATTTAAAATTTGCGACAGTATAAAATTATTTTTTGAATAATTTACTATACAAAAGGCAATCCCTGGCGTATTTAAAATTTGCAACAGTAAAAAATGAATTTTTGAATAATTTACTATAGAAAAGGCAATCCCTGGCGTAATTAAAATTTGCGACAGTAAAAAATGAATTTTTGAATAATTTACTATAGAAAAGGCAAACCCTGGCGTAATTAAAATTTGTGACAGAAAAAATTATTTTTTGAATAATTTACTATAGAAAAGGCAATCCCTGGCGTAATTAAAATTTGCGACAGTATAAAATGAATTTTTGAATAATTTACTATAGAAAAGGCAATCCCTGGCGTAATTAAAATTTGAGACAGTAAAAAAATTATTTTTTGAATAATTTACTATAGAAAAGGCAATCCCTGGCGTAATTAAAATTTGAGACACTAAACAATTATTTTTTGCAAAATTTACTATAGAAAAGGCAATCCCTGGCGTAATTAAAATTTGCGACAGAAAAAATAATTTTTTGAATAATTTACTATAGAAAAGGCAATCCCTGGCGTAATTAAAATTTGAGACAGTAAAAAATGAATTTTTGAATAATTTACTATAGAAAAGGCAATCCCTGGCGTAATTAAAATTTGCGACAGTAAAAAATTATTTTTTGCAAAATTTACTATAGAAAAGGCAATCCCTGGTGTAATTAAAATTTGTGACAGAAAAAATTATTTTTTGAATAATTTACTATAGAAAAGGCAATCCCTGGCGTAATTAAAATTTGAGACAGTAAAAAATGAATTTTTGAATAATTTGCTATAGAAAAGGCAATCCCTGGCGTAATTAAAATTTGTGACAGAAAAAATTATTTTTTGAATAATTTACTATAGAAAAGGCAATCCCTGGCGTAATTAAAATTTGCGACAGTAAAAAAATTATTTTTTGAATAATTTACTATAGAAAAGGCAATCCCTGGCGTGATTAAAATTTGCGACAATAAAAAATTATTTTTGGCAGAATTTACTATAGAAAAGGCAATCCCTGGCGTATTTAAAATTTGCGACAGTATAAAATTATTTTTTGAATAATTTACTATACAAAAGGCAATCCTTGGCGTATTTAAAATTTGCAACAGTAAAAAATGAATTTTTGAATAATTTACTATAGAAAAGGCAATCCCTGGCGTAATTAAAATTTGCGACAGTAAAAAATGAATTTTTGAATAATTTACTATAGAAAAGGCAATACCTGGCGTAATTAAAATTTGAGACAGTAAAAAATTATTTTTTGAATAATTTACTATAGAAAAGGCAATCCCCGGCGTAATTAAAATTTGCGACAGAAAAAAATTAATTTTTGAATAATTTACTATAGAAAAGGCAATCCCTGGCGTAATTAAAATTTGCGACAGTAAAAAATTATTTTTTGCAAAATTTACTATAGAAAAGGCAATCCCTGGCGTAATTAAAATTTGCGACAGTAAAAAATTAGTTTTTTGCAAAATTTACTATAGAAAAGGCAATCCCTGGCGTAATTAAAATTTGAGACAGTAAAAAATGAATTTTTGAATAATTTACTATAGAAAGGGCAATCCCTGGCGTAACTAAAATTTGCGACAGTAAAAAATTATTTTTTGAATAATTTACTATAGAAAAGGCAATCCCTGGCGTAATTAAAATTTGCGACAGTAAAAAATTATTTTTGGCAAAATTTACTATAGAAAAGGCAATCCCTGGCGTATTTAAAATTTGCGACAGTATAAAATTAATTTTTGAATAATTTACTATAGAAAAGGCGATCCCTGGCGTAATTAAAATTTGCGACAGTAAAAAATGAATTTTTGAATAATTTACTATAGAAAAGGCAATCCCTGGCGTAATTAAAATTTTCGACAGTAAAAAATGAATTTTTGAATAATTTACTATAGAAAAGGCAATCCCTGGCGTAATTAAAATTTGAGACAGTAAAAAATTATTTTTTGAATAATTTACTATACAAAAGGCAATCCCTGGCGTAATTAAAATTTGCGACAGTAAAAAATGAATTTTTGAATAATTTACTATAGAAAAGGCAATCCCTGGCGTAATTAAAATTTGCGACAGTAAAAAATTATTTTTGGCAAAATTTACTATAGAAAAGGCAATCCCTGGCGTATTTAAAATTTGCGACAGTATACAAATTATTTTTTGAATAATTTACTATACAAAAGGCAATCCCTGGCGTATTTAAAATTTGCAACAGTAAAAAATGAATTTTTGAATAATTTACTATAGAAAAGGCAATCCCTGGCGTAATTAAAATTTGCGACAGTAAAAAATGAATTTTTGAATAATTTACTATAGAAAAGGCAAACCCTGGCGTAATTATAATTTGCGACAGTAAAAAATTATTTTTGGCAAAATTTACTATAGAAAAGGCAATCCTGGCGTATTTAAAATTTGCAACAGTAAAAAATGAATTTTTGAATAATTTACTATAGAAAAGGCAATCCCTGGCGTAATTAAAATTTGAGACAGTAAAAAATTATTTTTTGAATAATTTACTATAGAAAAGGCAATCCCTGGCGTAATTAAAATTTGCGACAGAAAAAAATTAATTTTTGAATAATTTACTATAGAAAAGGCAATCCATGGCGTAATTAAAATTTGCGACAGTAAAAAATAATTTTTTGCAAAATTTACTATAGAAAAGGCAATCCCTGCGTAATTAAAATTTGCGACAGTAAAAAATTAGTTTTTGCAAAATTTACTATAGAAAAGGCAATCCCTGGCGTAATTAAAATTTGAGACAGTAAAAAATGAATTTTTGAATAATTTACTATAGAAAGGGCAATCCCTGGCGTAACTAAAATTTGTGACAGAAAAAATTATTTTTTGAATAATTTACTATAGAAAAGGCAATCCCTGGCGTAATTAAAATTTGCGACAGTAAAAAATTATTTTTTGAATAATTTACTATAGAAAAGGCAATCCCTGGCGTAATTAAAATTTGCGACAGTAAAAAATTATTTTTGGCAAAATTTACTATAGAAAAGGCAATCCCTGGCGTATTTAAAATTTGCGACAGTATAAAATTAATTTTTGAATAATTTACTATAGAAAAGGCGATCCCTGGCGTAATTAAAATTTGCGACAGTAAAAAATGAATTTTTGAATAATTTACTATAGAAAAGGCAATCCCTGGCGTAATTAAAATTTGCGACAGTAAAAAATGAATTTTTGAATAATTTACTATAGAAAAGGCAATCCCTGGCGTAATTAAAATTTGAGACAGTAAAAAATTATTTTTTGAATAATTTACTATACAAAAGGCAATCCCTGGGCGTAATTAAAATTTGCGACAGTAAAAAATGAATTTTTGAATAATTTACTATAGAAAAGGCAATCCCTGGCGTAATTAAAATTTGCGACAGTAAAAAATTATTTTTGGCAAAATTTACTATAGAAAAGGCAATCCCTGGCGTATTTAAAATTTGCGACAGTATAAAATTATTTTTTGAATAATTTACTATACAAAAGGCAATCCCTGGCGTATTTAAAATTTGCAACAGTAAAAAATGAATTTTTGAATAATTTACTATAGAAAAGGCAATCCCTGGCGTAATTAAAATTTGCGACAGTAAAACAATGAATTTTTGAATAATTTACTATAGAAAAGGCAAACCCTGGCGTAATTAAAATTTGCGACAGTAAAAAATTATTTTTGGCAAAATTTACTATAGAAAAGGCAATCCCTGGCGTATTTAAAATTTGCAACAGTAAAAAATGAATTTTTGAATAATTTACTATAGAAAAGGCAATCCCTGGCGTAATTAAAATTTGAGACAGTAAAAAATTATTTTTTGAATAATTTTCTATAGAAAAGGCAATCCCTGGCGTAATTAAAATTTGCGACAGAAAAAAATTAATTTTTGAATAATTTACTATAGAAAAGGCAATCCATGGCGTAATTAAAATTTGCGACAGTAAAAAATAATTTTTTGCAAAATTTACTATAGAAAAGGCAATCCCTGGCGTAATTAAAATTTGCGACAGTAAAAAATTAGTTTTTGCAAAATTTGCTATAGAAAAGGCAATCCCTGGCGTAATTAAAATTTGCGACAATAAAAAATTAGTTTTTGCAAAATTTACTATAGAAAAGAAAATCCCTGGCGTAATTAAAATTTGCGACAGTAAAAAATTATTTTTTTAAAATAATTTACTAAAAAAAAGCAATCCCTGGCGTAATTAAAATTTGCGACAGAAATAAATTTATTTTTGAATAATTTACTATAGAAAAGGCAATCCCTGGCGTAATTAAAATTTGCGACAGTAAAAAATTATTTTTTGCAAAATTTACTATAGAAAAGGCAATCCCTGGCGTAATTAAAATTTGAGACAGTAAAAAATGAATTTTTGAATAATTTACTATAGAAAGGGCAATCCCTGGCGTAACTAAAATTTGTGACAGAAAAAATTATTTTTTGAATAATTTACTATAGAAAAGGCAATCCCTGGCGTAATTAAAATTTGCGACAGTAAAAAATTATTTTTTGAATAATTTACTATAGAAAAGGCAATCCCTGGCGTAATTAAAATTTGCGACAGTAAAAAATTATTTTTGGCAAAATTTACTATAGAAAAGGCAATCCTTGGCGTATTTAAAATTTGCGACAGTATAAAACTAATTTTTGAATAATTTACTATAGAAAAGGCAATCCCTGGCGTAATTAAAATTTGCGACAGTAAAAAATGAATTTTTGATTAATTTACTATAGAAAAAGCAATCCCTGGCGTAATTAAAATTTGAGACAGAAAAAATGAATTTTTGAATAATTTACTATACAAAAGGCAATCCCTGGCGTATTTAAAATTTGCGACAGTAAAAAATGAATTTTTGAATAATTTACTATAGAAAAAGCAATCCCTGGCGTAATTAAAATTTGAGACAGTAAAAAATTATTTTTTGAATAATTTACTATAGAAAAGGCAATCCCTGGCGTAATTATAATTTGCGACACTAAACAATTATTTTTTGAATAATTTACTATAGAAAAGGCAATCCCTGGCGTAATTAAAATTTGCGACACTAAACAATTATTTTTTGCAAAATTTACTATAGAAAAGGCAATCCCTGGCGTAATTAAAATTTGCGACACTAAAGAATTATTTTTTGCAAAATTTACTATAGAAAAGGCAATCCCTGTCGTAATTAAAATTTGAGACAGTAAAAAATGAATTTTTGAATAATTTACTATACAAAAGGCAATCCCTGGCGTAATTAAAATTGGCGACAGTAAAAAATGAATTTTTGAATAATTTACTATAGAAAAGGCAATCCCTGGCGTAATTAAAATTTGAGACAGTAAAAAATTATTTTTTGAATAATTTACTATACAAAAGGCAATCCCTGGCGTAATTAAAATTTGCGACAGTAAAAAATGAATTTTTGAATAATTTACTATAGAAAAGGCAATCCCTGGCTTAATTAAAATTTGCGACAGTAAAAAATTATTTTTGGCAAAATTTACTATAGAAAAGGCAATCCCTGGCGTATTTAAAATTTGCGACAATATAAAATTATTTTTTGAATAATTTACTATACAAAAGGCAATCCCTGGCGTATTTGAAATTTGCAACAGTAAAAAATGAATTTTTGAATAATTTACTATAGAAAAGGCAATCCCTGGCGTAATTAAAATTTGCGACAGTAAAAAATGAATTTTTGAATAATTTACTATAGAAAAGGCAATCCCTGGCGTAATTAAAATTTGAGACAGTAAAAAATTATTTTTTGAATAATTTACTATAGAAAAGGCAATCCCTGGCGTAATTAAAATTTGCGA
The DNA here is from genome assembly GCA_963930735.1 of Dioctria linearis. NCBI lineage: Eukaryota > Metazoa > Arthropoda > Insecta > Diptera > Asilidae > Dioctria > Dioctria linearis. The sequence continues at coordinate 47,075 of CAWVNZ010002846.1, read as the reverse complement.
CAGAAAAAAATTAATTTTTGAATAATTTACTATAGAAAAGGCAATCCCTGGCGTAATTAAAATTTGAGACAGTAAAAAATTATTTTTTGCAAAATTTACTATAGAAAAGGCAATCCCTGGGGTAATTAAAATTTGCGACAGTAAAAAATTAGTTTTTGCAAAATTTACTATAGAAAAGGCAATCCCTGGCGTAATTAAAATTTGCGACAGTAAAAAATTATTTTTTGAATAATTTACTATAGAAAAGGCAATCCCTGGCGTAATTAAAATTTGCGACAGTAAAAAATTATTTTTGGCAAAATTTACTATAGAAAAGGCAATCCCTGGTGTATTTAAAATTTGCGACAGTATAAAATTTTTTTTTGAATAATTTACTATAGAAAAGGCAATCCCTGGCGTAATTAAAATTTGCGACAGTAAAAAATTATTTTTGGCAAAATTTACTATAGAAAAGGCAATCCCTGGCGTAATTAAAATTTGCGACAGAAAAAAATTATTTTTTGAATAATTTACTATACAATAGGCAATCCCTGGCGTATTTAAAATTTGCAACAGTAAAAAATGAATTTTTGAATAATTTACTATAGAAAAGGCAATCCCTGGCCTAATTAAAATTTGCGACAGTAAAAAATGATTTTTTGAATAATTTACTATAGAAAAGGCAATCCCTGACGTAATTAAAATTTGTGACAGAAAAAATTATTTTTTGAATAATTTATTATAGAAAAGGCAATCCCTGGCGTAATTAAAATTTGTGACAGAAAAAATTATTTTTTGAATAATTTATTATAGAAAAGGCAATCCCTGGCGTAATTAAAATTTGCGACAGTATAAAATGAATTTTTGAATAATTTACTATAGAAAGGGCAATCCCTGGCGTAATTAAAATTTGAGACAGTAAAAAATTATTTTTTGAATAATTTACTATAGAAAAGGCAATCCCTGGCGTAATTAAAATTTGAGACACTAAACAATTATTTTTTGCAAAATTTACTATAGAAAAGGCAATCCCTGGCGTAATTAAAATTTGCGAAAGAAAAAATTATTTTTTGAATAATTTACTATAGAAAAGGCAATCCCTGGCGTAATTAAAATTTGCGACAGTAAAAAATTATTTTTTGAATAATTTACTATAGAAAAGGCAATCCCTGGCGTAATTAAAATTTGAGACAGTAAAAAATTATTTTTTGAATAATTTACTATAGAAATGGCAATCCCTGGCGTAATTAAAATTTGCGACAGAAAAAAATTAATTTTTGAATAATTTACTATAGAAAAGGCAATCCCTGGCGTAATTAAAATTTGCGACAGTAAAAAATTATTTTTGGCAAAATTTATATAGAAAAGGCAATCCCTGGCGTATTTAAAATTTGCGACAGTATAAAATTAATTTTTGAATAGTTTACTATAGAAAAGGCAATCCCTGGCGTAATTAAAATTTGCGACAGTAAAAAATGAATTTTTGAATAATTTACTATAGAAAAGGCAATCCCTGGCGTAATTAAAATTTGCGACAGTAAAAAATGAATTTTTCAATAATTTACTATAGAAAAGGCAATCCCTGGCGTAATTAAAATTTGCGACAGTAAAAAATGAATTTTTGAATAATTTACTATAGAAAAGGCAATCCCTGGCGTAATTAAAATTTGCGACAGAAAAAAATTAATTTTTGAATAATTTACTATAGAAAAGGCAATCCTTGGCGTAATTAAAATTTGAGACAGTAAAAAATTATTTTTTGCAAAATTTACTATAGAAAAGGCAATCCCTGGCGTAATTAAAATTTGCAACAGTAAAAAATTAGTTTTTGCAAAATTTACTATAGAAAAGGCAATCCCTGGCGTAATTAAAATTTGCGACAGTAAAAAATTATTTTTTGAATAATTTACTATAGAAAAGGCAATCCCTGGCGTAATTAAAATTTGCGACAGTAAAAAATTATTTTTGGCAAAATTTACTATAGAAAAGGCAATCCCTGGCGTATTTAAAATTTGCGACAGTATAAAATTATTTTTTGAATAATTTACTATAGAAAAGGCAATCCGTGGCGTAATTAAAATTTGCGACAGTAAAAAATTATTTTTGGCAAAATTTACTATAGAAAAGGCAATCCCTGGCGCAGTTAAAATTTGCGACAGAAAAAAATTATTTTTTGAATAATTTACTATACAAAAGGCAATCCCTGGCGTATTTAAAATTTGCAACAGTAAAAAATGAATTTTTGAATAATTTACTATAGAAAAGGCAATCCCTGGCGTAATTAAAATTTGCGACAGTAAAAAATGATTGTTTGAATAATTTACTATAGAAAAGGCAATCCCTGGCGTAATTAAAATTTGTGACAGAAAAAATTATTTTTTGAATAATTTATTATAGAAAAGGCAATCCCTGGCGTAATTAAAATTTGCGACAGAATAAAATGAATTTTTGAATAATTTACTATAGAAAAGGCAATCCCTGGCGTAATTAAAATTTGAGACAGTAAAAAATTATTTTTTGAATAATTTACTATAGAAAATGCAATGCCTGGCGTAATTAAAATTTGAGACACTAAACAATTATTTTTTGCAAAATTTACTATAGAAAAGGCAATCCCTGGCGTAATTAAAATTTGCGACAGAAAAAAATTATTTTTTGAATAATTTACTATACAAAAGGCAATCCCTGGCGTATTTAAAATTTGCAACAGTAAAAAATGAATTTTTGAATAATTTACTATAGAAAAGGCAATCCCTGGCGTAATTAAAATTTGCGACAGTAAAAAATTATTTTTTGAATAATTTACTATAGAAAAGGCAATCCCTGGCGTAGTTAAAATTTGCGACAGTAAAAAATTATTTTTGGCAAAATTTACTATAGAAAAGGCAATCCTTGGCGTATTTAAAATTTGCGACAGTATAAAACTAATTTTTGAATAATTTACTATAGAAAAGGCAATCCCTGGCGTAATTAAAATTTGCGACAGTAAAAAATGAATTTTTGATTAATTTACTATAGAAAAAGCAATCCCTGGCGTAATTAAAATTTGAGACAGAAAAAATGAATTTTTGAATAATTTACTATACAAAAGGCAATCCCTGGCGTATTTAAAATTTGCGACAGTAAAAAATGAATTTTTGAATAATTTACTATAGAAAAAGCAATCCCTGGCGTAATTAAAATTTGAGACAGTAAAAAATTATTTTTTGAATAATTTACTATAGAAAAGGCAATCCCTGGCGTAATTATAATTTGCGACACTAAACAATTATTTTTTGAATAATTTACTATAGAAAAGGCAATCCCTGGCGTAATTAAAATTTGCGACACTAAACAATTATTTTTTGCAAAATTTACTATAGAAAAGGCAATCCCTGGCGTAATTAAAATTTGCGACACTAAAGAATTATTTTTTGCAAAATTTACTATAGAAAAGGCAATCCCTGTCGTAATTAAAATTTGAGACAGTAAAAAATGAATTTTTGAATAATTTACTATACAAAAGGCAATCCCTGGCGTATTTAAAATTTGCAACAGTAAAAAATGAATTTTTGAATAATTTACTATAGAAAAGGCAATCCCTGGCGTAATTAAAATTTGCGACAGTAAAAAATTAATTTTTGAATAATTTACTATAGAAAAGGCAATCCCTGGCGTAATTAAAATTTGAGACAGTAAAAAATTATTTTTTGAATAATTTACTATAGAAAAGGCAATCCCTGGCGTAATTAAAATTTGCGATAGAAAAAAATTAATTTTTGAATAATTTACTACAGAAAAGTCAATCCCTGGCGTAATTAAAATTTGCGACAGTAAAAAATTATTTTTGGCAAAATTTACTATAGAAAAGGCAATCCCTGGCGTATTTAAAATTTGCGACAGTATAAAATTAATTTTTGAATAATTTACTATAGAAAAGGCAATCCCTGGCGTAATTAAAATTTGCGACAGTAAAAAATGAATTTTTGAATAATTTACTATAGAAAAGGCAATCCCTGGCGTAATTAAAATTTGCGACAGTAAAAAATGAATTTTTGAATAATTTACTATAGAAAAGGCAATCCCTGGCGTAATTAAAATTTGAGACAGTAAAAAATTATTTTTTGAATAATTTACTATACAAAAGGCAATCCCTGGCGTAATTAAAATTTGCGACAGTAAAAAATGAATTTTTGAATAATTTACTATAAAAAAGGCAATCCCTGGCTTAATTAAAATTTGCGACAGTAAAAAATTATTTTTGGCAAAATTTACTATAGAAAAGGCAATCCCTGGCGTATTTAAAATTTGCGACAATATAAAATTATTTTTTGAATAATTTACTATACAAAAGGCAATCCCTGGCGTATTTGAAATTTGCAACAGTAAAAAATGAATTTTTGAATAATTTACTATAGAAAAGGCAATCCCTGGCGTAATTAAAATTTGCGACAGTAAAAAATGAATTTTTGAATAATTTACTATAGAAAAGGCAATCCCTGGCGTAATTAAAATTTGAGACAGTAAAAAATTATTTTTTGAATAATTTACTATAGAAAAGGCAATCCCTGGCGTAATTAAAATTTGCGACAGAAAAAAATTAATTTTTGAATAATTTACTATAGAAAAGGCAATCCCTGGCGTAATTAAAATTTGAGACAGTAAAAAATTATTTTTTGCAAAATTTACTATAGAAAGGCAATCCCTGGGGTAATTAAAATTTGCGACAGTAAAAAATTAGTTTTTGCAAAATTTACTATAGAAAAGGCAATCCCTGGCGTAATTAAAATTTGCGACAGTAAAAAATTATTTTTTGAATAATTTACTATAGAAAAGGCAATCCCTGGCGTAATTAAAATTTGCGACAGTAAAAAATTATTTTTGGCAAAATTTACTATAGAAAAGGCAATCCCTGGCGTATTTAAAATTTGCGACAGTATAAAATTTTTTTTTGAATAATTTACTATAGAAAAGGCAATCCCTGGCGTAATTAAAATTTGCGACAGTAAAAAATTATTTTTGGCAAAATTTACTATAGAAAAGGCAATCCCTGGCGTAATTAAAATTTGCGACAGAAAAAAATTATTTTTTGAATAATTTACTATACAAAAGGCAATCCCTGGCGTATTTAAAATTTGCAACAGTAAAAAATGAATTTTTGAATAATTTACTATAGAAAAGGCAATCCCTGGCCTAATTAAAATTTGCGACAGTAAAAAAATGATTTTTTGAATAATTTACTATAGAAAAGGCAATCCCTGACGTAATTAAAATTTGTGACAGAAAAAATTATTTTTTGAATAATTTATTATAGAAAAGGCAATCCTGGCGTAATTAAAATTTGCGACAGTATAAAATGAATTTTTGAATAATTTACTATAGAAAAGGCAATCCCTGGCGTAATTAAAATTTGAGACAGTAAAAAATTATTTTTTGAATAATTTACTATAGAAAAGGCAATCCCTGGCGTAATTAAAATTTGAGACACTAAACAATTATTTTTTGCAAAATTTACTATAGAAAAGGCAATCCCTGGCGTAATTAAAATTTGCGAAAGAAAAAATTATTTTTTGAATAATTTACTATAGAAAAGGCAATCCCTGGCGTAATTAAAATTTGCGACAGTAAAAAATTATTTTTTGAATAATTTACTATAGAAAAGGCAATCCCTGGCGTAATTAAAATTTGCGACAGTAAAAAATTATTTTTTGAATAATTTACTATAGAAAAGGCAATCCCTGGCGTAATTAAAATTTGAGACAGTAAAAAATTATTTTTTGAATAATTTACTATAGAAATGGCAATCCCTGGCGTAATTAAAATTTGCGACAGAAAAAAATTAATTTTTGAATAATTTACTATAGAAAAGGCAATCCCTGGCGTAATTAAAATTTGCGACAGTAAAAAAATTATTTTTGGCAAAATTGATATAGAAAAGGCAATCCCTGGCGTATTTAAAATTTGCGACAGTATAAAATTAATTTTTGAATAATTTACTATAGAAAAGGCAATCCCTGGCGTAATTAAAATTTGCGACAGTAAAAAATGAATTTTTGAATAATTTACTATAGAAAAGGCAATCCCTGGCGTAATTAAAATTTGCGAGAGTAAAAAATGAATTTTTCAATAATTTACTATAGAAAAGGCAATCCCTGGCGTAATTAAAATTTGCGACAGTAAAAAATGAATTTTTGAATAATTTACTATAGAAAAGGCAATCCCTGGCGTAATTAAAATTTGCGACAGAAAAAATTAATTTTTTGAATAATTTACTATAGAAAAGGCAATCCTTGGCGTAATTAAAATTTGAGACAGTAAAAAATTATTTTTTGCAAAATTTACTATAGAAAAGGCAATCCCTGGCGTAATTAAAATTTGCAACAGTAAAAAATTAGTTTTTGCAAAATTTACTATAGAAAAGGCAATCCCTGGCGTAATTAAATTTGCGACAGTAAAAAATTATTTTTTGAATAATTTACTATAGAAAAGGCAATCCCTGGCGTAATTAAAATTTGCGACAGTAAAAAATTATTTTTGGCAAAATTTACTATAGAAAAGGCAATCCCTGGCGTATTTAAAATTTGCGACAGTATAAAATTATTTTTTGAATAATTTACTATAGAAAAGGCAATCCGTGGCGTAATTAAAATTTGCGACAGTAAAAAAATTATTTTTGGCAAAATTTACTATAGAAAAGGCAATCCTGGCGCAGTTAAAATTTGCGACAGAAAAAAATTATTTTTTGAATAATTTACTATACAAAAGGCAATCCCTGGCGTATTTAAAATTTGCAACAGTAAAAAATGAATTTTTTGAATAATTTACTATAGAAAAGGCAATCCCTGGCGTAATTAAAATTTGCGACAGTAAAAAATGATTTTTTGAATAATTTACTATAGAAAAGGCAATCCCTGGCGTAATTAAAATTTGTGACAGAAAAAATTATTTTTTGAATAATTTATTATAGAAAAGGCAATCCCTGGCGTAATTAAAATTTGCGACAGAATAAAATGAATTTTTGAATAATTTACTATAGAAAAGGCAATCCCTGGCGTAATTAAAATTTGAGACAGTAAAAAATTATTTTTTGAATAATTTACTATAGAAAATGCAATGCCTGGCGTAATTAAAATTTGAGACACTAAACAATTATTTTTTGCAAAATTTACTATAGAAAAGGCAATCCCTGGCGTAATTAAAATTTGCGACAGAAAAAATTATTTTTTGAATAATTTACTATAGAAAAGGCAATCCCTGGCGTAATTAAAATTTGAGACAGTAAAAAATGAATTTTTGAATAATTTACTATAGAAAAGGCAATCCCTGGCGTAATTAAAATTTGCGACAGTAAAAAATTATTTTTTGCAAAATTTACTATAGAAAAGGCAATCCCTGGCGTAATTAAAATTTGTGACAGAAAAAATTATTTTTTGAATAATTTACTATAGAAAAGGCAATCCCTGGCGTAATTAAAATTTGAGACAGTAAAAAATGAATTTTTGAATAATTTACTATAGAAAAGGCAATCCCTGGCGTAATTAAAATTTGTGACAGAAAAAATTATTTTTTGAATAATTTACTATAGAAAAGGCAATCCCTGGCGTAGTTAAAATTTGCGACAGTAAAAAATTATTTTTTGAATAATTTACTATAGAAAAGGCAATCCCTGGCGTAATTAAAATTTGCGACAGTAAAAAATTATTTTTGGCAAAATTTACTATAGAAAAGGCAATCCCTGGCGTATTTAAAATTTGCGACAGTATAAAATTATTTTTTGAATAATTTACTATAGAAAAGGCAATCCCTGGCGTAATTAAAATTTGCGACAGTAAAAAATGAATTTTTGAATAATTTACTATAGAAAAGGCAATCCCTGGCGTAATTAAAATTTGCGACAGTAAAAAATTATTTTTGGCAAAATTTACTATAGAAAAGGCAATCCCTGGCGTATTTAAAATTTGCGACAGTATAAAATTATTTTTTGAATAATTTACTATACAAAAGGCAATCCCTGGCGTATTTAAAATTTGCAACAGTAAAAAATGAATTTTTGAATAATTTACTATAGAAAAGGCAATCCCTGGCGTAATTAAAATTTGCGACAGTAAAAAATGAATTTTTGAATAATTTACTATAGAAAAGGCAATCCCTGGCGTAATTAAAATTTGAGATAGTAAAAAATTATTTTTTGAATAATTTACTATAGAAAAGGCAATCCCTGGCGTAATTAAAATTTGCACAGAAAAAAATTAATTTTTGAATAATTTACTATAGAAAAGGCAATCCCTGGCGTAATTAAAATTTGAGACAGTAAAAAATTATTTTTTGCAAAATTTACTATAGAAAAGGCAATCCCTGGCGTAATTAAAATTTGCGACAGTAAAAAATTATTTTTGGCAAAATTTACTATAGAAAAGGTAATCCCTGGCGTATTTAAAATTTGCGACAGTATAAAATTATTTTTTGAATAATTTACAATAGAAAAGGCAATCCCTGGCGTAATTAAAATTTGCGACAGTAAAAAATGAATTTTTGAATAATTTACTATAGAAAAGGCAATCCCTGGCGTAATTAAAATTTGCGACAGTAAAAAATTATTTTTGGCAAAATTTACTATAGAAAAGGCAATCCCTGGCGTATTTAAAATTTGCGACAGTATAAAATTATTTTTTGAATAATTTACTATACAAAAGGCAATCCCTGGCGTAATTAAAATTTGCGACAGTAAAAAATTCTTTTTTGAATAATTTACTATAGAAAAGGCAATCCCTGGCGTAATTAAAATTTGCGACAGTAAAAAATTATTTTTGGGAAAATTTACTATAGAAAAGGCAATCCCTGGCGTATTTAAAATATGCGACAGTATAAAATTATTTTTTGAATAATTTACTATAGAAAAGGCAATCCCTGGCGTAATTAAAATTTGCGACAGTAAAAAATTATTTTTGGCAAAATTTACTATAGAAAAGGCAATCCCTGGCGTAATTAAAATTTGCGACAGAAAAAATTTTTTTTTTGAATAATTTACTATACAAAAGGCAATCCCTGGCGTATTTAAAATTTGCAACAGTAAAAAATGAATTTTTGAATAATTTACTATAGAAAAGGCAATCCCTGGCGTAATTAAAATTTGCGACAGTAAAAAATGATTTTTTGAATAATTTACTATAGAAAAGGCAATCCCTGGCGTAATTAAAATTTGTGACAGAAAAAATTATTTTTTGAATAATTTATTATAGAAAAGGCAATCCCTGGCGTAATTAAAATTTGCGACAGTATAAAATGAATTTTTGAATAATTTACTATAGAAAAGGCAATCCCTGGCGTAATTAAAATTTGAGACAGTAAAAAATTATTTTTTGAATAATTTACTATAGAAAAGGCAATCCCTGGCGTAAATAAAATTTGAAACACTAAACAATTATTTTTTGCAAAATTTACTATAGAAAAGGCAATTCCTGGCGTAATTAAAACTTGCGACAGAAAAAATTATTTTTTGAATAATTTACTATAGAAAAGGCAATCCCTGGCGTAATTAAAATTTGAGACAGTAAAAAATGAATTTTTGAATAATTTACTATAGAAAAGGCAATCCCTGGCGTAATTAAAATTTGCGACAGTAAAAAATTATTTTTTGCAAAATTTACTATAGAAAAGGCAATCCCTGGCGTAATTAAAATTTGTGACAGAAAAAATAATTTTTTGAATAATTTACTATAGAAAAGGCAATCCCTGGCGTAATTAAAATTTGAGACAGAAAAAAATTTTTTTTTGAATAATTTACTATACAAAAGGCAATCCCTGGCGTATTTAAAATTTGCGACAGTAAAAAATTATTTTTGGCAAAATTTACTATAGAAAAGGCAATCCCTGGCGTATTTAAAATTTGCGACAGTATAAAATTATTTTTTGAATAATTTACTATAGAAAAGGCAATCCCTGGCGTAATTAAAATTTGCGACAGTAAAAAATGAATTTTTGAATAATTTACTATAGAAAAGGCAATCCCTGGCGTAATTAAAATTTGCGACAGTAAAAAATTATTTTTGGCAAAATTTACTATAGAAAAGGCAATCCCTGGCGTATTTAAAATTTGCGACAGTATAAAATTATTTTTTGAATAATTTACTATACAAAAGGCAATCCCTGGCGTATTTAAAATTTGCAACAGTAAAAAATGAATTTTTGAATAATTTACTATAGAAAAGGCAATCCCTGGCGTAATTAAAATTTGCACAGAAAAAAATTAATTTTTGAATAATTTACTATAGAAAAGGCAATCCCTGGCGTAATTAATATTTGAGACAGTAAAAAATTATTTTTTTGCAAAATTTACTATAGAAAAGGCAATCCCTGGCGTAATTAAAATTTGCGACAGTAAAAAATTAGTTTTTGCAAAATTTACTATAGAAAAGGCAATCCCTGGCGTAATTAAAATTTGCGACAGTAAAAAATTCTTTTTTGAATAATTTACTATAGAAAAGGCAATCCCTGGCGTAATTAAAATTTGCGACAGTAAAAAATTATTTTTTGCAAAATTTACTATAGAAAAGGCAATCCCTGGCGTAATTAAAATTTGCGACAGTAAAAAATGATTTTTTGAATAATTTACTATAGAAAAGGCAATCCCTGGCGTAATTAAAATTTGTGACAGAAAAAATTATTTTTTGAATAATTTATTATAGAAAAGGCAATCCCTGGCGTAATTAAAATTTGCGACAGAAAAATTTTTTTTTTTGAATAATTTACTATACAAAAGGCAATCCCTGGCGTATTTAAAATTTGCAACAGTAAAAAATGAATTTTTGAATAATTTACTATAGAAAAGGCAATCCCTGGCGTAATTAAAATTTGCGACAGTAAAAAATGATTTTTTGAATAATTTACTATAGAAAAGGCAATCCCTGGCGTAATTAAAATTTGTGACAGAAAAAATTATTTTTTGAATAATTTATTATAGAAAAGGCAATCCCTGGCGTAATTAAAATTTGCGACAGTATAAAATGAATTTTTGAATAATTTACTATAGAAAAGGCAATCCCTGGCGTAATTAAAATTTGAGACAGTAAAAAATTATTTTTTGAATAATTTACTATAGAAAAGGCAATCCCTGGCGTAAATAAAATTTGAAACACTAAACAATTATTTTTTGCAATATTTACTATAGAAAAGGCAATTCCTGGCGTAATTAAAACTTGCGACAGAAAAAATTATTTTTTGAATAATTTACTATAGAAAAGGCAATCCCTGGCGTAATTAAAATTTGAGACAGTAAAAAATGAATTTTTGAATAATTTACTATAGAAAAGGCAATCCCTGGCGTAATTAAAATTTGCGACAGTAAAAAATTATTTTTTGCAAAATTTACTATAGAAAAGGCAATCCCTGGCGTAATTAAAATTTGTGACAGAAAAAATAATTTTTTGAATAATTTACTATAGAAAAGGCAATCCCTGGCGTAATTAAAATTTGAGACAGAAAAAAATTTTTTTTTGAATAATTTACTATACAAAAGGCAATCCCTGGCGTATTTAAAATTTGCAACAGTAAAAAATGAATTTTTGAATAATTTACTATAGAAAAGGCAATCCCTGGCGTAATTAAAATTTGCGACAGTAAAAAATGATTTTTTGAATAATTTACTATAGAAAGGCAATCCCTGGCGTAATTAAAATTTGTGACAGAAAAAATTATTTTTTGAATAATTTATTATAGAAAAGGCAATCCCTGGCGTAATTAAAATTTGCGACAGTATAAAATGAATTTTTGAATAATTTACTATAGAAAAGGCAATCCCTGGCGTAATTAAAATTTGAGACAGTAAAAAATTATTTTTTGAATAATTTACTATAGAAAAGGCAATCCCTGGCGTAAATAAAATTTGAGACACTAAACAATTATTTTTTGCAAAATTTACTATAGAAAAGGCAATTCCTGGCGTAATTAAAACTTGCGACAGGAAAAATTATTTTTTGAATAATTTACTATAGAAAAGGCAATCCCTGGCGTAATTAAAATTTGAGACAGTAAAAAATGAATTTTTGAATAATTTACTATAGAAAAGGCAATCCCTGGCGTAATTAAAATTTGAGACACTAAACAATTATTTTTTGCAAAATTTACTATAGAAAAGGCAATCCCTGGCGTAATTAAAATTTGCGACAGAAAAAATTATTTTTTGAATAATTTACTATAGAAAAGGCAATCCCTGGCGTAATTAAAATTTGAGACAGTAAAAAATGAATTTTTGAATAATTTACTATAGAAAAGGCAATCCCTGGCGTAATTAAAATTTGCGACAGTAAAAAATTATTTTTTGCAAAATTTACTATAGAAAAGGCAATCCCTGGCGTAATTAAAATTTGTGACAGAAAAAATTATTTTTTGAATAATTTACTATAGAAAAGGCAATCCCTGGCGTAATTAAAATTTGAGACAGTAAAAAATGAATTTTTGAATAATTTACTATAGAAAAGGCAATCCCTGGCGTAATTAAAATTTGTGACAGAAAAAATTATTTTTTGAATAATTTACTATAGAAAACGCAATCCCTGGCGTAGTTAAAATTTGCGACAGTAAAAAATTATTTTTTGAATAATTTACTATAGAAAAGGCAATCCCTGGCGTAATTAAAATTTGCGACAGTAAAAAATTATTTTTGGCAAAATTTACTATAGAAAAGGCAATCCCTGGCGTATTTAAAATTTGCGACAGTATAAAATTATTTTTTGAATAATTTACTATAGAAAAGGCAATCCCTGGCGTAATTAAAATTTGCGACAGTAAAAAATGAATTTTTGAATAATTTACTATAGAAAAGGCCATCCCTGGCGTAATTAAAATTTGCGACAGTAAAAAATTATTTTTGGCAAAATTTACTATAGAAAAGGCAATCCCTGGCGTATTTAAAATTTGCGACAGTATAAAATTATTTTTTGAATAATTTACTATACAAAAGGCAATCCCTGGCGTATTTAAAATTTGCAACAGTAAAAAATGAATTTTTGAATAATTTACTATAGAAAAGGCAATCCCTGGCGTAATTAAAATTTGCGACAGTAAAAAATGAATTTTTGAATAATTTACTATAGAAAAGGCAATCCCTGGCGTAATTAAAATTTGAGACAGTAAAAAATTATTTTTTGAATAATTTACTATAGAAAAGGCAATCCTGGCGTAATTAAAATTTGCACAGAAAAAAATTAATTTTTGAATAATTTACTATAGAAAAGGCAATCCCTGGCGTAATTAAAATTTGAGACAGTAAAAAATTATTTTTTGCAAAATTTTACTATAGAAAAGGCAATCCCTGGCGTAATTAAAATTTGCGACAGTAAAAAATTAGTTTTTGCAAAATTTACTATAGAAAAGGCAATCCCTGGCGTAATTAAAATTTGCGACAGTAAAAAATTCTTTTTTGAATAATTTACTATAGAAAAGGCAATCCCTGGCGTAATTAAAATTTGCGACAGTAAAAAATTATTTTTGGGAAAATTTACTATAGAAAAGGCAATCCCTGGCGTATTTAAAATTTGAGACAGTAAAAAATGAATTTTTGAATAATTTACTATAGAAAAGGCAATCCATGGCGTAATTAAAATTTGCGACAGTAAAAAATTATTTTTTGCAAAATTTACTATAGAAAAGGCAATCCCTGGCGTAATTAAAATTTGAGACAGTAAAAAATGAATTTTTGAATAATTTACTATAGAAAAGGCAATCCCTGGCGTAATTAAAATTTGTGACAGTAAAAAATTATTTTTTGAATAATTTACTATAGAAAAGGCAATCCCTGGCGTAATTAAAATTTGCGACAGTAAAAAATTATTTTTGGCAAAATTTACTATAGAAAAGGCAATCCCGGGCGTATTTAAAATTTGCGACAGTATAAAATTAATTTTTGAATAATTTACTATAGAAAAGGCAATCCCTGGCGTAATTAAAATTTGCGACAGTAAAAAATGAATTTTTGAATAATTTACTATAGAAAAAGCAATCCCTGGCGTAATTAAAATTTGAGACAGTAAAAAATTATTTTTTGAATAATTTATTATAGAAAAGGCAATCCCTGGCGTAATTAAAATCTGCGACACTAAAGAATTATTTTTTGAATAATTTACTATAGAAGAGGCAATCCCTGGCGTAATTAAAATTTGCGACACTAAACAATTATTTTTTGCAAAATTTACTATAGAAAAGGCAATCCCTGGCGTAATTAAAATTTGCGAGACTAAACAATTATTTTTTGCAAAATTTACTATAGAAAAGGCAATCCCTGTCGTAATTAAAATTTGAGACAGTAAAAAATGAATTTTTGAATAATTTACTATATAAAAGGCAATCCCTGGCGTATTTAAAATTTGCAAAAGTAAAAAATGAATTTTTGAATAATTTACTATAGAAAAGGCAATCCCTGGCGTAATTAAAATTTGCGACAGTAAAAATGAATTTTTGAATAATTTACTATAGAAAAGGCAATCCCTGGCGTAATTAAAATTTGAGACAGTAAAAAATTATTTTTTGAATAATTTACTATAGAAAAGGCAATCCCTGGCGTAATTAAAATTTGCGACAGAAAAAAATTAATTTTTGAATAATTTACTATAGAAAAGGCAATCCCTGGCGTAATTAAAATTTGCGACAGTAAAAAATTATTTTTGGCAAAATTTACTATAGAAAAGGCAATCCCTGGCGTATTTAAAATTTGCGACAGTATAAAATTAATTTTTGAATAATTTACTATAGAAAAGGCAATCCCTGGCGTAATTAAAATTTGCGACAGTAAAAAATGAATTTTTGAATAATTTACTATAGAAAAGGCAGTACCTGGCGTAATTAAAATTTGCGACAGTAAAAATTATTTTTGGCAAAATTTACTATAGAAAAGGCAATCCCTGGCGTATTTAAAATTTGCGACAGTATAAAATTATTTTTTGAATAATTTACTATACAAAAGGCAATCCCTGGCGTATTTAAAATTTGCAACAGTAAAAAATGAATTTTTGAATAATTTACTATAGAAAAGGCAATCCCTGGCGTAATTAAAATTTGCGACAGTAAAAAATGAATTTTTGAATAATTTACTGTAGAAAAGGCAATCCCTGGCGTAATTAAAATTTGAGACAGTAAAAAATTATTTTTTGAATAATTTACTATAGAAAAGGCAATCCCTGGCGTAATTAAAATTTGCGACAGTAAAAAATTATTTTTGGCAAAATTTACTATAGAAAAGGCAATCCCGGGCGTATTTAAAATTTGCGACAGTATAAAATTAATTTTTGAATAATTTACTATAGAAAAGGCAATCCCTGGCGTAATTAAAATTTGCGACAGTAAAAAATGAATTTTTGAATAATTTACTATAGAAAAAGCAATCCCTGGCGTAATTAAAATTTGAGACAGTAAAAAATTATTTTTTGAATAATTTATTATAGAAAAGGCAATCCCTGGCGTAATTAAAATCTGCGACACTAAAGAATTATTTTTTGAATAATTTACTATAGAAGAGGCAATCCCTGGCGTAATTAAAATTTGCGACACTAAACAATTATTTTTTGCAAAATTTACTATAGAAAAGGCAATCCCTGGCGTAATTAAAATTTGCGAGACTAAACAATTATTTTTTGCAAAATTTACTATAGAAAAGGCAATCCCTGTCGTAATTAAAATTTGAGACAGTAAAAAATGAATTTTTGAATAATTTACTATATAAAAGGCAATCCCTGGCGTATTTAAAATTTGCAAAAGTAAAAAATGAATTTTTGAATAATTTACTATAGAAAAGGCAATCCCTGGCGTAATTAAAATTTGCGACAGTAAAAATGAATTTTTGAATAATTTACTATAGAAAAGGCAATCCCTGGCGTAATTAAAATTTGAGACAGTAAAAAATTATTTTTTGAATAATTTACTATAGAAAAGGCAATCCCTGGCGTAATTAAAATTTGCGACAGAAAAAAATTAATTTTTGAATAATTTACTATAGAAAAGGCAATCCCTGGCGTAATTAAAATTTGCGACAGTAAAAAATTATTTTTGGCAAAATTTACTATAGAAAAGGCAATCCCTGGCGTATTTAAAATTTGCGACAGTATAAAATTAATTTTTGAATAATTTACTATAGAAAAGGCAATCCCTGGCGTAATTAAAATTTGCGACAGTAAAAAATGAATTTTTGAATAATTTACTATAGAAAAGGCAGTACCTGGCGTAATTAAAATTTGCGACAGTAAAAATTATTTTTGGCAAAATTTACTATAGAAAAGGCAATCCCTGGCATATTTAAAATTTGCGACAGTATAAAATTATTTTTTGAATAATTTACTATACAAAAGGCAATCCCTGGCGTATTTAAAATTTGCAACAGTAAAAAATGAATTTTTGAATAATTTACTATAGAAAAGGCAATCCCTGGCGTAATTAAAATTTGCGACAGTAAAAAATGAATTTTTGAATAATTTACTGTAGAAAAGGCAATCCCTGGCGTAATTAAAATTTGAGACAGTAAAAAATTATTTTTTGAATAATTTACTATAGAAAAGGCAATCCCTGGCGTAATTAAAATTTGCGACAGAAAAAAATTAATTTTTGAATAATTTACTATAGAAAAGGCAATCCCTGGCGTAATTAAAATTTGCGACAGTAAAAATTTATTTTTGCAAAATTTACTATAGAAAAGGCAATCCCTGGCGTAATTAAAATTTGCGACAGAAAAAAATTATTTTTTGAATAATTTACTATACAAAAGGCAATCCGTGGCGTATTTAAAATTTGCAACAGTAAAAAATGAATTTTTGAATAATTTACTATAGAAAAGGCAATCCCTGGCGTAATTAAAATTTGCGACAGTAAAAAATGAATTTTTGAATAATTTACTATAGAAAAGGCAATCCCTGGCGTAATTAAAATTTGTGACAGAAAAAATTATTTTTTGAATAATTTACTATAGAAAAGGCAATCCCTGGCGTATTTAAAATTTGCGACAGTATAAAATTAATTTTTGAATAATTTACTATAGAAAAGGCAATCCCTGGCGTAATTAAAATTTGCGACAGTAAAAAATGAATTTTTGAATAATTTACTATAGAAAAAGCAATCCCTGGCCTAATTAAAATTTGAGACAGTAAAAAATTATTTTTTGAATAATTTACTATAGAAAAGGCAATCCCTGGCGTAATTAAAATTTGCGACACTAAACAATTATTTTTTGAATAATTTACTATAGAAAAGGCATTCCCTGGCGTAATTAAAATTTGCGACAATAAACAATTATTTTTTGCAAAATTTACTATAGAAAAGGCAATCCCTGGCGTAATTAAAATTTGCGACACTAAACAATTATTTTTTGCAAAATTTACTATAGAAAAGACAATCCCTGTCGAAATTAAAATTTGAGACAGTAAAAAATGAATTTTTGAATAATTTACTATACAAAAGGCAATCCCTGGCGTATTTAAAATTTGCAACAGTAGAAAATGAATTTTTGGATAATTTACTATAGAAAAGGCAATCCCTGGCGTAATTAAAATTTGCGACAGTAAAAAATGAATTTTTGAATAATTTACTATAGAAAAGGCAATCCCTGGCGTAATTAAAATTTGAGACAGTAAAAAATTATTTTTTGAATAATTTACTATAGAAACGGCAATCCCTGGCGTAATTAAAATTTGCGACAGAAAAAAATTAATTTTTGAATCATTTACTATAGAAAAGGCAATCCCTGGCGTAATTAAAATTTGCGACAGTAAAAAATTATTTTTGGCAAAATTTACTATAGAAAAGGCAATCCCTGGCGTATTTAAAATTTGCGACAGTATAAAATTAATTTTTGAATAATTTACTATAGAAAAGGCAATCCCTGGCGTAATTAAAATTTGCGACAGTAAAAAATGAATTTTTGAATAATTTACTATAGAAAAGGCAGTACCTGGCGTAATTAAAATTTGCGACAGTAAAAATTATTTTTGGCAAAATTTACTATAGAAAAGGCAATCCCTGGCGTATTTAAAATTTGCGACAGTATAAAATTATTTTTTGAATAATTTACTATACAAAAGGCAATCCCTGGCGTATTTAAAATTTGCAACAGTAAAAAATGAATTTTTGAATAATTTACTATAGAAAAGGCAATCCCTGGCGTAATTAAAATTTGCGACAGTAAAAAATGAATTTTTGAATAATTTACTGTAGAAAAGGCAATCCCTGGCGTAATTAAAATTTGAGACAGTAAAAAATTATTTTTTGAATAATTTACTATAGAAAAGGCAATCCCTGGCGTAATTAAAATTTGCGACAGAAAAAAATTAATTTTTGAATAATTTACTATAGAAAAGGCAATCCCTGGCGTAATTAAAATTTGCGACAGTAAAAATTTATTTTTGCAAAATTTACTATAGAAAAGGCAATCCCTGGCGTAATTAAAATTTGCGACAGAAAAAAATTATTTTTTGAATAATTTACTATACAAAAGGCAATCCGTGGCGTATTTAAAATTTGCAACAGTAAAAAATGAATTTTTGAATAATTTACTATAGAAAAGGCAATCCCTGGCGTAATTAAAATTTGCGACAGTAAAAAATGAATTTTTGAATAATTTACTATAGAAAAGGCAATCCCTGGCGTAATTAAAATTTGTGACAGAAAAAATTATTTTTTGAATAATTTACTATAGAAAAGGCAATCCCTGGCGTATTTAAAATTTGCGACAGTATAAAATTAATTTTTGAATAATTTACTATAGAAAAGGCAATCCCTGGCGTAATTAAAATTTGCGACAGTAAAAAATGAATTTTTGAATAATTTACTATAGAAAAAGCAATCCCTGGCCTAATTAAAATTTGAGACAGTAAAAAATTATTTTTTGAATAATTTACTATAGAAAAGGCAATCCCTGGCGTAATTAAAATTTGCGACACTAAACAATTATTTTTTGAATAATTTACTATAGAAAAGGCATTCCCTGGCGTAATTAAAATTTGCGACAATAAACAATTATTTTTTGCAAAATTTACTATAGAAAAGGCAATCCCTGGCGTAATTAAAATTTGCGACACTAAACAATTATTTTTTGCAAAATTTACTATAGAAAAGGCAATCCCTGTCGAAATTAAAATTTGAGACAGTAAAAAATGAATTTTTGAATAATTTACTATACAAAAGGCAATCCCTGGCGTATTTAAAATTTGCAACAGTAGAAAATGAATTTTTGGATAATTTACTATAGAAAAGGCAATCCCTGGCGTAATTAAAATTTGCGACAGTAAAAAATGAATTTTTGAATAATTTACTATAGAAAAGGCAATCCCTGGCGTAATTAAAATTTGAGACAGTAAAAAATTATTTTTTGAATAATTTACTATAGAAACGGCAATCCCTGGCGTAATTAAAATTTGCGACAGAAAAAAATTAATTTTTGAATCATTTACTATAGAAAAGGCAATCCCTGGCGTAATTAAAATTTGCGACAGTAAAAAATTATTTTTGGCAAAATTTACTATAGAAAAGGCAATCCCTGGCGTATTTAAAATTTGCGACAGTATAAAATTAATTTTTGAATAATTTACTATAGAAAAGGCAGTCCCTGGCGTAATTAAAATTTGCGACAGTAAAAAATGAATTTTTGAATAATTTACTATAGAAAAGGCAATCCCTGGCGTAATTAAAATTTGCGACAGTAAAAAATTATTTTTGGCAATATTTACTATAGAAAAGGCAATCCCTGGCGTATTTAAAATTTGCGACAGTATAAAATTATTTTTTGAATAATTTACTATACAAAAGGCAATCCCTGGCGTATTTAAAATTTGCAACAGTAAAAAATGAATTTTTGAATAATTTACTGTAGAAAAGGCAATCCCTGGCGTAATTAAAATTTGCGACAGTAAAAAATGAATTTTTGAATAATTTACTATAGAAAAGGTAATCCCTGGCGTAATTAAAATTTGAGACAGTAAAAAATTATTTTTTAAATAATTTACTATAGAAAAGGCAATCCGTGGCGTAATTAAAATTTGCGACAGAAAAAAATTAATTTTTGAATAATTTACTATAGAAAAGGCAATCCCTGGCGTAATTAAAATTTGAGACATTAAAAAATAATTTTTTGCAAAATTTTCTATAGAAAATGCAATCCCTGGCGTAATTAAAATTTGCGACAGTAAAAAATTAGTTTTTGCAAATTTTACTATAGAAAAGGCAATCCCTGGCGTAATTAAAATTTGCGACAGTAAAAAATTATTTTTTGAATAATTTACTATAGAAAAGGCAATCCCTGGCGTAATTAAAATTTGCGACATTAAAAAATTATTTTTGGCAAAATTTACTATAGAAAAGGCAATCTCTGGCGTATTTAAAATTTGCGACAGTATAAAATTATTTTTTGAATAATTCAATATAGAAAAGGCAATCCCTGGCGTAATTAAAATTTGCGACAGTAAAAAATTATTTTTGTGAAAATTTACTATAGAAAATGCAATCCCTGGCTTAATTAAAATTTGCGACAGAAAAAAATTATTTTTTGAATAATTTACTATACAAAAGGCAATCCCTGGCGTATTTAAAATTTGCAACAGTAAAAAATGAATTTTTGAATAATTTACTATAGAAGAGGCAATCCCTGGGTTAATTAAAATTTGCGACAGTATAAAATGAATTTTTGAATAATTTACTATAGAAAAGGCAATCCCTGGCGTAATTAAAATTTGAGACAGTAAAAATTAATTTTTGAATAATTTACTATAGAAAAGGCTATCCCTGGCGTAATTAAAATTTGAGACACTAAACAATTATTTTTTGCAAAATTTACTATAGAAAAGGCAATCCCTGGCGTAATTAAAATTTGCGACAGAAAAAATTATTTTTTGAATAGTTTACTATAGAAAAGGCAATCCCTGGCGTAATTAAAATTTGAGACAGTAAAAAATGAATTTTTGAATAATTTACTATAGAAAAGGCAATCCCTGGCGTAGTTAAAATTTGCGACAGTAAAAAATTATTTTTTGCAAAATTTACTATAGAAAAGGCAATCCCTGGCGTAATTAAAATTTGTGACAGAAAAAATTATTTTTTGAATAATTTACTATAGAAAAGGCAACCCCTGGCGTAATTAAAATTTGAGACAGTAAAAAATTATTTTTTGAATAATTTACTATAGAAACGGCAATCCCTGGCGTAATTAAAATTTGCGACAGTAAAAAATTATTTTTGGCAAAATTTACTATAGAAAAGGCAATCCCTGGCGTATTTAAAATTTGCGACAGTATAAAATTATTTTTTGAATAATTTACTATAGAAAAGGCAATCCCTGGCGTAATTAAAATTTGCGACAGTAAAAAATTATTTTTGGCAAAATTTACTATAGAAAAGGCAATCCCTGGCGTAATTAAAATTTGCGACAGTAAAAAATGATTTTTTGAATAATTTACTATAGAAAAGGCAATCCCTGGCGTAATTAAAATTTGAGACAGTAAAAAATGAATTTTTGAATAATTTACTATACAAAAGGCAATCCCTGGCGTATTTAAAATTTGCAACAGTAAAAAATTATTTTTTGCAGAATTTACTATAGAAAAGGCAATCCGTGGCGTAATTAAAATTTGAGACAGTAAAAAATTATTTTTTGAATAATTTACTATAGAAAAGGCAATCCCTGGCGTAATTATAATTTGCGACACTAAACAATTATTTTTTGAATAATTTACTATAGAAAAGGCAATCCCTGGCGTAATTAAAATTTGAGACAGTAAAAAATGAATTTTTGAATAATTTACTATACAAAAGGCAATCCCTGGCGTAATTAAAATTTGCGACAGTAAAAAATGAATTTTTGAATAATTTACTATAGAAAAGGCAATCCCCTGGCGTATTTAAAATTTGCGACAGTATAAAATTATTTTTTGAATAATTTACTATAGAAAAGGCAATCCCTGGCGTAATTAAAATTTGCGACAGTAAAAAATTATTTTTGGCAAAATTTACTATAGAAAAGGCAATCCCTGGCGTAATTAAAATTTGCGACAGAAAAAAATTATTTTTTGAATAATTTACTATACAAAAGGCAATCCCTGGCGTATTTAAAATTTGCAACAGTAAAAAATGAATTTTTGAATAATTTACTATAGAAAAGGCAATCCCTGGCGTAATTAAAATTTGCGACAGTAAAAAATAATTTTTTGAATAATTTAATATAGAAAAGGCAATCCCTGGCGTAATTAAAATTTGCGTCAGTAAAAAATGATTTTTTGAATAACTTACTATAGAAAAGGCAATCCCTGGCGTAATTAAAATTTGAGACAGTAAAAAATGAATTTTTGAATAATTTACTATACAAAAGGCAATCCCTGGCGTATTTAAAATTTGCAACAGTAAAAAATTATTTTTTGCAGAATTTACTATAGAAAAGGCAATCCGTGGCGTAATTAAAATTTGAGACAGTAAAAAATTATTTTTTGAATAATTTACTATAGAAAAGGCAATCCCTGGCGTAATTATAATTTGCGACACTAAACAATTATTTTTTGAATAATTTACTATAGAAAAGGCAATCCCTGGCGTAATTAAAATTTGAGACAGTAAAAAATGAATTTTTGAATAATTTACTATAGAAAAGGCAATCCCTGGCGTAATTAAAATTTGCGACAGTAAAAAATTATTTTTTGAATAATTTACTATAGAAAAGGCAATCCCTGGCGTAATTAAAATTTGCGACAGTAAAAAAATTATTTTTTGAATAATTTACTATAGAAAAGGCAATCCCTGGCGTAATTAAAATTTGCGACAGTAAAAAATTATTTTTTGAATAATTTACTATAGAAAAGGCAATCGCTGGCGTAATTAAAATTTGAGACAGTAAAAAATGAATTTTTGAATAATTTACTATAGAAAAGGCAATCCCTGGCGTAATTATAATTTGCGACAGTAAACAATTATTTTTTGAATAATTTACTATAGAAAAGGCAATCCCTGGCGTAATTAAAATTTGAGACAGTAGACAATTATTTTTTGAATAATTTACTATAGAAAAGGCAATCCCTGGCGTAATTAAAATTTGAGACAGTAAAAAAATGAATTTTTGAATAATTTACTATACAAAAGGCAATCCCTGGCGTATTTAAAATTTGCAACAGTAAAAAATTATTTTTTGCAAAATTTACTATAGAAAAGGCAATCCCTGGCGTAATTAAAATTTGTGACAGAAAAAAATTATTTTTTGAATAATTTACTATAGAAAAGGCAACTCCCTGGCGTAATTAAAATTTGCAACAGTAAAA
Source organism: Dioctria linearis (assembly GCA_963930735.1). Taxonomy (NCBI): domain Eukaryota; kingdom Metazoa; phylum Arthropoda; class Insecta; order Diptera; family Asilidae; genus Dioctria; species Dioctria linearis. The sequence goes on along the minus strand of CAWVNZ010002846.1, from coordinate 23,850 downwards.
AATTATTTTTTGCAAAATTTACTATAGAAAAGGCAATCCCTGGCATAATTAAAATTTGAGACAGTAAAAAATGAATTTTTGAATAATTTACTATAGAAAAGGCAATCCTGGCGTAATTAAAATTTGAGACAGTAAAAAATGAATTTTTGAATAATTTACTATAGAAAAGGCAATCCCTGGCGTAATTAAAATTTGCGACAGTATAAAATTATTTTTTGAATAATTTACTATAGAAAAGGCAATCCCTGGCGTAATTAAAATTTGCGACAGTAAAAAATTATTTTTTTGAATAATTTACTGTAGAAAAGGCAATACCTGGCGTAATTAAAATTTGCGACAGTAAAAAATGAATTTTTGAATAATTTACTATAGAAAAAGGCAATCCCTGGCGTAATTAAAATTTGCGACAGTATAGAATTATTTTTTGAATAATTTACTATAGAAAAAGGCAATCCCCTGGCGTAATTATAATTTGCGACAGTAAACAATTATTTTTTGCAAAATTTACTATAGAAAAGGCAATCCCCTGGCGTAATTAAAATTTGAGACGGTAAAAAATTATTTTGTGAATAATTTACTATAGAAAAGGCAATCCCTGGCGTAATTAAAATTTGCAACACACTAAACAATTATTTTTTGCAAAATTTACTATAGAAAAAGGCAATCCCTGGCGTAATTAAAATTTGAGACAGTAAAAAATTATTTTTTGAATAATTTACTATAGAAAAGGCAATCCCTGGCGTAATTATAATTTGCGACAGTATAAAATTATTTTTTGAATAATTTACTATAGAAAAAGGCAATCCTGGCGTAATTAAAATTTGCGACAGTAAAAAAATTATTTTTTGAATAATTTACTATAGAAAAGGCAATCCCTGGCGTAATTAACATTTGCGACACTAAACAATTATTTTTTGCAAAATTTACTATATAAAAGGCAATCCCCTGGCGTAATTAAAATTTGAGACAGTAAAAAATGAATTTTTGAATAATTTACTATAGAAAAGGCAATCCCTGGCGTAATTAAAATTTGAGGCAGTAAAAAATTATTTTTTGAATAATTTACTATAGAAAAGCCAATCCCTGGCGTAATTATAATTTGCGACAGTAAAAAATGAATTTTTGATTAATTTACTATAGAAAAGGCAATCCCTGGCGTAATTAAAATTTGAGACAGTAAAAAATGAATTTTTGAATAATTTACTATAGAAAAGGCAATCCCTGGCGTAATTAAAATTTGTGACAGTAAAAAATGAATTTTGAATAATTTACTATAGAAAAGGCAATCCCTGGCGTAATTAAAATTTGCGACAGTATAAAATTATTTTTTGAATAATTTACTATAGAAAAGGCAATCCCTGGCGTATTTATAATTTGCGACAGTAAAAAATTATTTTTTTGAATAATGCACTATAGAAAAGGCAATCCCTGGCGTAATTAAAATTTGAGACAGTAAAAAATTATTTTTTGCAAAATTTACTATAGAAAAGGCAATCCCTGGCGTAATTAAAATTTGTGACAGAAAAAATTATTTTTTGAATAATTTACTATAGAAAAGGCAATCCCTGGCGTAATTAAAATTTGCAACAGTAAAAAATTATTTTTTGCAAAATTTACTATAGAAAAGGCAATCCCTGGCATAATTAAAATTTGAGACAGTAAAAAATGAATTTTTGAATAATTTACTATAGAAAAGGCAATCCCTGGCGTAATTAAAATTTGAGACAGTAAAAAATGAATTTTTGAATAATTTACTATAGAAAAAGGCAATCCCTGGCGTAATTAAAATTTGCGGCAGTAAAAAATGAATTTTTGAATAATTTACTATAGAAAAGGCAATCCCTGGCGTAATTTACATTTGCGACACTAAACAATTATTTTTTGCAAAATTTACTATATAAAAGGCAATCCCTGGCGTAATTAAAATTTGAGACAGTAAAAAATGAATTTTTGAATAATATACTATAGAAAAGGCAATCCCTGGCGTAATTAAAATTTGAGGCAGTAAAAAATTATTTTTTGAATAATTTACTATAGAAAAGGCAATCCCTGGCGTAATTATAATTTGCGACAGTAAAAAATGAATTTTTGAATAATTTACTATAGAAAAGGCAATCCCTGGCGTAATTAAAATTTGAGACAGTAAAAAATGAATTTTTGAATAATTTACTATAGAAAAGGCAATCCCTGGCGTAATTAAAATTTGTGACAGTAAAAAATGAATTTTTGAATAATTTACTATAGAAAAGGCAATCCCTGGCGTAATTAAAATTTGCGACAGTATAAAATTATTTTTTTGAATAATTTACTATAGAAAAGGCAATCCCTGGCGTATTTATAATTTGCGACAGTAAAAAATTATTTTTTGAAAATGTACTATAGAAAAGGCAATCCCTGGCGTAATTAAAATTGGAGACAGTAAAAAATTATTTTTTTGAATAATTTACTATAGAAAAGGCAATCCCTGGCGTAATTAAAATTTGAGACAGTAAAAAATGAATTTTTGAATAATTTACTATAGAAAAGGCAATCCCTGGCGTAATTAAAATTTGCGACAGTATAAAATTATTTTTTGAATAATTTACTATAGAAAAGGCAATCCCTGGCGTAATTAAAATTTGCGACAGTAAAAAAATTATTTTTTGAATAATTTACTATAGAAAAGGCAATACCTGGCGTAATTAAAATTTGCGACAGTAAAAAATGAATTTTTGAATAATTTACTATAGAAAAGGCAATCCCTGACGTAATTAAAATTTGCGACAGTATAAAATTATTTTTTAAATAATTTACTACTATCGAAAAGGAAATCCCTGGCGTAATTATAATTTGCGACAGTAAAACAATTATTTTTTTGCAAAATTTACTATAGAAAAGGCAATCCCCTGGCGTAATTAAAATTTGAGACAGTAAAAAATTATTTTTTGAATAATTTACTATAGAAAAAGGCAATCCCTGGCGTAATTAAAAATTTGCAACACTAAACAATTATTTTTTGCAAAATTTACTATAGAAAAGGCAATCCCTGGCGTAATTAAAATTTGAGACAGTAAAAAATTATTTTTTGAATAATTTACTATAGAAAAGGCAATCCCTGGCGTAATTATAATTTGCGACAGTATAAAATTATTTTTTGAATAATTTACTATAGAAAAGGCAATCCTGGCGTAGTTAAAATTTGCGACAGTAAAAAATTATTTTTTGAATAATTTACTATAGAAAAGGCAATCCCTGGCGTAATTAACATTTGCGACACTAAACAATTATTTTTTTCAAAATTTACTATATAAAAGGCAATCCCTGGCGTAATTAAAATTTGAGACAGTAAAAAATGAATTTTTGAATAATTTACTATAGAAAAGGCAATCCCTGGCGTAATTAAAATTTGAGGCAGTAAAAAATTATTTTTTGAATAATTTACTATAGAAAAGGCAATCCCTGGCGTAATTATAATTTGCGACCAGTAAAAAATGAATTTTGAATAATTTACTATAGAAAAGGCAATCCCTGGCGTAATTAAAATTTGAGACAGTAAAAAAATGAATTTTTGAATAATTTACTATAGAAAAGGCAATCCCTGGCGTAATTAAAATTTGTGACAGTAAAAAATGAATTTTTGAATAATTTACTATACAAAAGAGCAATCCCTGGCGTAATTAAAATTTGCGACAGTAAAAATGAATTTTTGAATAATTTACTATAGAAAAGGCAATCCCTGGCGTAATTAAAATTTGTGACAGTAAAAAATGAATTTTTGAATAATTTACTATAGAAAAGGCAATCCCTGGCGTAATTATAATTTGCGACAGTAAACAATCATTTTTTGCAAAATTTACTATAGAAAAGGCAATCCCTGGCGTAATTAAAATTTGCGACAGTAAAAAATTATTTTTTGAGTAATTTACTATAGAAATGGCAATCCCTGGCGTAATTAAAATTTGCGACAGTAAAAAATGAATTTTTGAATAATTTACTATAGAAAAGGCAACCCCTGGCGTAATTAAAATTTGAGACACTAAACAATTATTTTTTGCAAAATTTGCTATACAAAAGGCAATCCCTGGCGTAATTAAAATTTGCGACAGTAAAAAATGAATTTTTGAATAATTTACTATAGAAAAGGCAATCCCTGGCGTAATTAAAATTTGAGACACTAAACAATTATTTTTTGCAAAATTTACTATAGAAAAGGCAATCCCTGGCGTAATTAAAATTTGCGACAGTATAAAATTATTTTTTGAATAATTTACTATAGAAAAGGCAATCCCTGGCGTAATTATAATTTGCGACAGTAAACAATCATTTTTTGCAAAATTTACTATAGAAAAGGCAATCCCTGGGCGTAATTAAAATTTGAGACACTAAAAAATGAATTTTTGAATAATTTACTATAGAAAAAGGCAATCCCTGGCGTAATTAAAATTTGAGACAGTAAAAAATGAATTTTTGAATAATTTACTATAGAAAAGGCAATCCCTGGCGTAATTAAAATTTGCGACAGTAAAAAAATTATTTTTTTGAGTAATTTACTATAGAAATGGCAATCCCTGGCGTAATTAAAATTTGCGACAGTAAAAAATGAATTTTTGAATAATTTACTATAGAAAAGGCAATCCCTGGCGTAATTAAAAATTTGCGACAGTATAAAATTATTTTTTGAATAATTTACTATAGAAAAGGCAATCCCTGGCATAATTAAAATTTGCGACAGTAAAAAATTATTTTTTGAATAATTTACTATAGAAAAGGCAATCCCTGGCGTAATTAAAATTTGCGAGAGTAAAAAATTATTTTTTGAATAATTTACTATAGAAAAGGCAATCCCTGGCGTAATTAAAATTTGCGACCAGTATAAAATTATTTTTTGAATAATTTACTATAGAAAAGGCAATCCCTGGCGTATTTAAAATTTGCGACAGTAAAAAATTAATTTTTGCAAAATTTACTATACAAAAGGCAATCCCTGGCGTAATTAAAATTTGAGACACTAAACAATTATTTTTTGGAAAATTTGCTATACAAAAGGCAATCCCTGGCGTAATTAAAATTTGCGACAGTAAAAAAATTAATTTTTGAATAATTTACTATAGAAAAGGCAATCCCTGGCGTAATTAAAATTTGAGACACTAAACAATTATTTTTTGCAAAATTTAATATAGAAAAGGCAATCCCTGGCGTAATTAAAATTTGAGACAGTAAAAAATGAATTTTTGAATAATTTACTATAGAAAAGGCAATCCCTGGCGTAATTATAATTTGCGACAGTAAACAATTTTTTTTTGCAAAATTTACTATAGAAAAGGCATCCCCTGGCGTAATTAAAATTTGAGACAGTAAAAAATGAATTTTTGATTAATTTACTATTAGAAAAGGCAATCCCTGGCGTAATTAAAATTTGAGACAGTAAAAAATGAATTTATGAATAATTTACTATAGAAAAGGCAATCCCTGGCGTAATTAAAATTTGCGACAGTAAAAAATTATTTTTTGAGTAATTTACTATAGAAATGGCAATCCCCTGGCGTAATTAAAATTTGCGACAGTAAAAAATGAATTTTTGAATAATTTTACTATAGAAAAGGCAAATCCTTGGCGTAATTAAAATTTGCGACAGTATAAAATTATTTTTTGAATAATTTACTATAGAAAAGGCAATCCTTGGCGTAATTAAAATTTGCGACAGTAAAAAATTATTTTTTGAATAATTTACTATAGAAAAGGCAAATCCCTGGCGTAATTAAAATTTGCGACAGTAAAAAATTATTTTTTGAATAATTTACTATAGAAAAGGCAATCCCCTGGCGTAATTAAAATTTGCGAGAGTATAAAATTATTTTTTGAATAATTTTTCTATAGAAAAGGCAATCCCTGGCGTATTTAAAATTTGCGACAGTAAAAAATTAATTTTTTGCAAAATTTACTATAGAAAAGGCAATCCCTGGCGTAATTAAAACTTGCGACAGTAAAAAATTATTTTTTGAATAATTTACTATAGAAAAGGCAATCCCTGGCGTAATTATAATTTGCGACAGTAAAAAAATGAATTTTGAATAATTTACTATAGAAAAGGCAATCCCTGGCGTAATTAAAATTTGAGACAGTAAAAAATGAATTTTTGAATAATTTACTATAGAAAAGGCAATCCCTGGCGTAATTAAAATTTGTGACAGTAAAAAATGAATTTTTGAATAATTTACTATACAAAAGGCAATCCCTGGTGTAATTAAAATTTGCGACAATAAAAAATGAATTTTTGAATAATTTACTATAGAAAAGGGCAATCCCTGGCGTAATTAAAATTTGAGACAGTAAAAAATCAGTTTTTGCAAAATTTACTATAGAAAAGGCAATCCCTGGCGTATTTAAAATTTGCGACAGTAAAAAATTAATTTTTGCAAAATTTACTATAGAAAAGGCAATCCCTGGCGTAATTAAAACTTGCGACAGTAAAAAATTATTTTTTGAATAATTTACTATAGAAGAGGCAATTTCTGGCGTAATTAAAATTTGCGACAGTAAAAAAATTATTTTTTGAATAATTTACTATAGAAAAGGCAATCCCTGGCGTAATTAAAATTTGAGTCAGTAAAAAATGAATTTTTGAATAATTTACTATAGAAAAGCCAATCCCTGGCGTAATTAAAAATTTGCGACAGTAAAAAAATGAATTTTTGAATAATTTACTATAGAAAAGGCAATCCCTGGCGTAATTAAAATTTGAGACAGTAAAAAATTATTTTTTGAATAATTTACTATATAAAAGGCAATACCCTGGCGTACTTATAATTTGCGACAGTAAAAAAATTATTTTTTGAATAATTTACTATAGAAAAGGCAATCCCTGGCGTAATTAAAATTTGCGACAGTATAAAATTATTTTTTAAATAATTTACTATCGAAAAGGAAATCCCTGGCGTAATTATAATTTGCGACAGTAAACAATTATTTTTTGCAAAATTTACTATAGAAAAGGCAATCCCTGGCGTAATTAAAATTTGAGACAGTAAAAAATTATTTTTTGAATAATTTACTATAGAAAAGGCAATCCCTGGCGTAATTAAAATTTGCAACACTAAACAATTATTTTTTGCAAAATTTACTATAGAAAAGGCAATCCCTGGCGTAATTAAAATTTGAGACAGTAAAAAATTATTTTTTGAATAATTTACTATAGAAAAGGCAATCCCTGGCGTAATTATAATTTGCGACAGTATAAAATTATTTTTTGAATAATTTACTATAGAAAAGGCAATCCCTGGCGTAGTTAAAATTTGCGACAGTAAAAAATTATTTTTTGAATAATTTACTATAGAAAAGGCAATCCCTGGCGTAATTAACATTTGCGACACTAAACAATTATTTTTTTCAAAATTTACTATATAAAAGGCAATCCCTGGCGTAATTAAAATTTGAGACAGTAAAAAATGAATTTTTTGAATAATTTACTATAGAAAAGGCAATCCCTGCGTAATTAAAATTTGAGGCAGTAAAAAATTATTTTTTGAATAATTTACTATAGAAAAGGCAATCCCTGGCGTAATTATAATTTGCGACAGTAAAAAATGAATTTTTGAATAATTTACTATAGAAAAGGCAATCATCCCTGGCGTAATTAAAATTTGAGACAGTAAAAAATGAATTTTTGAATAATTTACTATAGAAAAGGCAATCCCCTGGCGTAATTAAAATTTGTGACAGTAAAAAATGAATTTTTGAATAATTTACTATACAAAAGGCAATCCCTGGCGTAATTAAAATTTGCGACAGTAAAAAATGAATTTTTGAATAATTTACTATAGAAAAGGCAATCCCTGGCGTAATTAAAATTTGTGACAGTAAAAAATGAATTTTTGAATAATTTACTATAACAAAAAGGCAATCCCTGGCGTAATTAAAATTTGAGACACTAAACAATTATTTTTTTGCAAAATTTGCTATACAAAAGGCAATCCCTGGCGTAATTAAAATTTGCGACAGTAAAAAATGAATTTTTGAATAATTTACTATAGAAAAGGCAATCCCTGGCGTAATGAAAATTTGAGACACTAAACAATTATTTTTTGCAAAATTTACTATAGAAAAGGCAATCCCTGGCGTAATTAAAATTTGCGACAGTATAAAATTATTTTTTTGAATAATTTACTATAGAAAAGGCAATTCCCTGGCGTAATTATAATTTGGCGACAGTAAACAATAATTTTTTGCAAAAATTTACTATAGAAAAGGCAATCCCTGGCGTAATTAAAATTTGAGACACTAAAAAATGAATTTTTTGAATAATTTACTATAGAAAAGGCAATCCCTGGCGTAATTAAAATTTGAGACAGTAAAAAATGAATTTTTGAATAATTTACTATAGAAAAGGCAATCCCTGGCGTAATTAAAATTTGCGACAGTAAAAAAATTATTTTTTGAGTAATTTACTATAGAAATGGCAATCCTGGCGTAATTAAAATTTGCGACAGTAAAAAATGAATTTTTGAATAATTTTACTATAGAAAAAGGCAATCCCTGGCGTAATTAAAATTTGCGACAGTATAAAATTATTTTTTGAATAATTTACTATAGAAAAGGCAATCCCTGGCATAATTAAAATTTGCGACAGTAAAAAATTATTTTTTGAATAATTTACTATAGAAAAGGCAATCCCTGGCGTAATTAAAATTTGCGAGAGTAAAAAATTATTTTTTGAATAATTTACTATAGAAAAAGGCAATCCCTGGCGTAATTAAAATTTGCGACAGTATAAAATTATTTTTTGAATAATTTACTATAGAAAAGGCAATCCCTGGCGTATTTAAAATTTGCGACAGTAAAAATTAATTTACTGTCGCAAATTTTAAATACGCCAGGGATTGCCTTTTCTATAGTAAATTATTCAAAAAATAATTTTATACTGTCGCAAATTTTAATTACGCCAGGGATTGCCTTTTCTATAGTAAATTATTCAAAAATAATTTTTTACTCTCGCAAATTTTAATTACGCCAGGGATTGCCTTTTCTATAGTAAATTATTCAAAAAATAATTTTTTACTGTCGCAAATTTTAATTATGCCAGGGATTGCCTTTTCTATAGTAAATTATTCAAAAAAATAATTTTATACTGTCGCAAATTTTAATTACGCCAGGGATTGCCTTTTCTATAGTAAATTATTCAAAAATTCATTTTTTACTGTCGCGCAAATTTTAATTACGCCAGGGATTGCCATTTCTATAGTAAATTACTCAAAAAATAATTTTTTTACTGTCGCAAATTTTAATTACGCCAGGGATTGCCTTTTCTATAGTAAATTATTCAAAAATTCATTTTTTACTGTCTCAAATTTTAATTACGCCAGGGATTGCCTTTTCTATAGTAAATTATTCAAAAATTCATTTTTTAGTGTCTCAAATTTTAATTACGCCAGGGATTGCCTTTTCTATAGTAATTTTGCAAAAAATTATTGTTTACTGTCGCAAATTATAATTACGCCAGGGATTGCCTTTTCTATAGTAAATTATTCAAAAAATAATTTTATACTGTCGCAAATTTTAATTACGCCAGGGATTGCCTTTTCTATAGTAAATTTTGCAAAAAAATAATTGTTTAGTGTCTCAAATTTTCATTACGCCAGGGATTGCCTTTTCTATAGTAAATTATTCAAAAATTCATTTTTTTACTGTCGCAAATTTTAATTACGCCAGGGATTGCCTTTTGTATAGCAAATTTTGCAAAAAATAATTGTTTAGTGTCTCAAATTTTAATTACGCCAGGGATTGCCTTTTGTATAGTAAAATTATTCAAAAATTCATTTTTTACTGTCACAAATTTTAATTACGCCAGGGATTGCCTTTTCTATAGTAAATTATTCAAAAATTCATTTTTTACTGTCGCAAATTTTAATTACGCCAGGGATTGCCTTTTGTATAGTAAATTATTCAAAAATTCATTTTTTACTGTCACAAATTTTAATTACGCCAGGGATTGCCTTTTCTATAGTAAATTATTCAAAAATTCATTTTTTTACTGTCTCAAATTTTAATTACGCCAGGGCATGATTGCCTTTTCTATAGTAAATTATTCAAAAATTCATTTTTTACTGTCGCAAATTATAATTACGCCAGGGATTGCCTTTTCTATAGTAAATTATTCAAAAAATAATTTTTTACTGCCTCAAATTTTAATTACGCCAGGGATTGCCTTTTCTATAGTAAAATTATTCAAAAATTCATTTTTTACTGTCTCAAATTTTAATTACGCCAGGGATTGCCTTTTATATAGTAAATTTTGAAAAAAATAATTGTTTAGTGTCGCAAATGTTAATTACGCCAGGGATTGCCTTTTCTATAGTAAATTATTCAAAAAATAATTTTTTACTGTCGCAAATTTTAACTACGCCAGGGATTGCCTTTTCTATAGTAAATTATTCAAAAAATAATTTTATACTGTCGCAAATTATAATTACGCCAGGGATTGCCTTTTCTATAGTAAATTATTCAAAAAATAATTTTTTACTGTCTCAAATTTTAATTACGCCAGGGATTGCCTTTTCTATAGTAAATTTTGCAAAAAATAATTGTTTAGTGTTGCAAATTTTAATTACGCCAGGGATTGCCTTTTCTATAGTAAATTATTCAAAAAAATAATTTTTTACTGTCTCAAATTTTAATTACGCCAGGGGATTGCCTTTTCTATAGTAAATTTTGCAAAAAATAATTGTTTACTGTCGCAAATTATAATTACGCCAGGGATTTCCTTTTCGATAGTAAATTATTTAAAAAATAATTTTATACTGTCGCAAATTTTAATTACGCCAGGGATTGCCTTTTCTATAGTAAATTATTCAAAAATAATTTTTTACTGTCGCAAATTATAAGTACGCCAGGGATTGCCTTTTATATAGTAAAATTATTCAAAAAATAATTTTCTTACTGTCTCAAATTTTAATTACGCCAGGGATTGCCTTTTCTATAGTAAATTATTCAAAAATTCATTTTTTACTGTCGCAAATTTAATTACGCCAGGGATTGGCTTTTCTATAGTAAATTATTCAAAAATTCATTTTTTACTGACTCAAATTTTAATTACGCCAGGGATTGCCTTTTCTATAGTAAATTATTCAAAAAATAATTTTTTACTGTCGCAAATTTTAATTACGCCAGAAATTGCCTCTTCTATAGTAAATTATTCAAAAAATAATTTTTTACTGTCGCAAGTTTTAATTACGCCAGGGATTGCCTTTTCTATAGTAAATTTTGCAAAAATTAATTTTTTACTGTCGCAAATTTTAAATACGCCAGGGATTGCCTTTTTCTATAGTAAATTTTGCAAAAAACTGATTTTTTACTGTCTCAAATTTTAATTACGCCAGGGATTGCCTTTTCTATAGTAAATTATTCAAAAATTCATTTTTTATTGTCGCAAATTTTAATTACACCAGGGATTGCCTTTTGTATAGTAAATTATTCAAAAATTCATTTTTTACTGTCACAAATTTTAATTACGCCAGGGATTGCCTTTTCTATAGTAAATTATTCAAAAATTCATTTTTTACTGAGTCTCAAATTTTAATTACGCCAGGGATTGCCTTTTCTATAGTAAATTATTCAAAAAATTCATTTTTTACTGTCGCAAATTATAATTACGCCAGGGATTGCCTTTTCTATAGTAAATTATTCAAAAAATATTTTTTTACTGTCGCAAGTTTTAATTACGCCAGGGATTGCCTTTTCTATAGTAAATTTTGCAAAAATTAATTTTTTACTGTCGCAAATTTTAAATACGCCAGGGATTGCACTTTTCTATAGAAAATTATTCAAAAAATAATTTTATACTCTCGCAAATTTTAATTACGCCAGGGATTGCCTTTTCTATAGTAAATTATTCAAAAAATAATTTTTTACTGTCGCAAATTTTAATTACGCCAGGGGATTGCCTTTTCTATAGTAAATTATTCAAAAAATAATTTTTTACTGTCGCAAATTTTTAATTACGCCAAGGATTGCCTTTTCTATAGTAAATTATTCAAAAAATAATTTTATACTGTCGCAAATTTTAATTACGCCAGGGATTGCCTTTTCTATAGTAAATTATTCAAAAATTCATTTTTTTACTGTCGCAAATTTTAATTACGCCAGGGATTGCCATTTCTATAGTAAATTACTCAAAAAAATAATTTTTTACTGTCGCAAATTTTAATTACGCCAGGGATTGCCTTTTCTATAGTAAATTATTCATAAATTCATTTTTTACTGTCTCAAATTTTAATTACGCCAGGGATTGCCTTTTCTATAGTAAATTAATCAAAAATTCATTTTTTACTGTCTCAAATTTTAATTACGCAGGGATGCCTTTTCTATAGTAAATTTTGCAAAAAAAAATTGTTTACTGTCGCAAATTATAATTACGCCAGGGATTGCCTTTTCTATAGTAAATTATTCAAAAATTCATTTTTTACTGTCTCAAATTTTAATTACGCCAGGGATTGCCTTTTCTATATTAAATTTTGCAAAAAATAATTGTTTAGTGTCTCAAATTTTAATTACGCCAGGGATTGCCTTTTCTATAGTAAATTATTCAAAAATTAATTTTTTACTGTCGCAAATTTTAATTACGCCAGGGATTGCCTTTTGTATAGCAAATTTCCAAAAAATAATTGTTTAGTGTTCTCAAATTTTAATTACGCCAGGGATTGCCTTTTGTATAGTAAATTTTGCAAAAATTAATTTTTTACTGTCGCAAATTTTAAATACGCCAGGGATTGCCTTTTCTATAGTAAATTATTCAAAAAATAATTTTATACTGTCGCAAATTTTAATTACGCCAGGGATTGCCTTTTCTATAGTAAATTATTCAAAAAATAATTTTTTACTCTCGCAAATTTTAATTACGCCAGGGATTGCCTTTTCTATAGTAAATTATTCAAAAAATAATTTTTTACTGTCGCAAATTTTAATTATGCCAGGGATTGCCTTTTCTATAGTAAATTATTCAAAAAATAATTTTATACTGTCGCAAATTTTAATTACGCCAGGGATTGCCTTTTCTATAGTAAATTATTCAAAAATTCATTTTTTACTGTCGCAAATTTTAATTACGCCAGGGATTGCCATTTCTATAGTAAATTACTCAAAAAATAATTTTTTACTGTCGCAAATTTTAATTACGCCAGGGATTGCCTTTTCTATAGTAAATTATTCAAAAATTCATTTTTTACTGTCTCAAATTTTAATTACGCCAGGGATTGCCTTTTCTATAGTAAATTATTCAAAAATTCATTTTTTAGTGTCTCAAATTTTAATTACGCCAGGGATTGCCTTTTCTATAGTAAATTTTGCAAAAAATGATTGTTTACTGTCGCAAATTATAATTACGCCAGGGATTGCCTTTTCTATAGTAAATTATTCAAAAAATAATTTTATACTGTCGCAAATTTTAATTACGCCAGGGATTGCCTTTTCTATAGTAAATTTTGCAAAAAATAATTGTTTAGTGTCTCAAATTTTAATTACGCCAGGGATTGCCTTTTCTATAGTAAATTATTCAAAAATTCATTTTTTACTGTCGCAAATTTTAATTACGCCAGGGATTGCCCTTTTGTATAGCAAATTTTGCAAAAAATAATTGTTTAGTGTCTCAAATTTTAATTACGCCAGGGGTTGCCTTTTCTATAGTAAATTATTCAAAAATTCATTTTTTACTGTCGCAAATTTTAATTACGCAGGGATTGCCATTTCTATAGTAAATTACTCAAAAAATAATTTTTTACTCTGTCGCTAAATTTTAATTACGCCAGGGATTGCCTTTTCTATAGTAAATTTTGCAAAAAATGATTGTTTACTGTCGCAAATTATAATTACGCCAGGGATTGCCTTTTTCTATAGTAAATTATTCAAAAATTCATTTTTTACTGTCACAAATTTTAATTACGCCAGGGATTGCCTTTTCTATAGTAAATTATTCAAAAAATTCATTTTTTTACTGTCGCAAATTTTAATTACGCCAGGGATTGCCTTTTGTATAGTAAATTATTCAAAAATTCATTTTTTACTGTCACAAATTTTAATTACGCCAGGGATTGCCTTTTCTATAGTAAATTATTCAAAAATTCATTTTTTACTGTCTCAAATTTTAATTACGCCAGGGATTGCCCTTTTCTATAGTAAATTATTCAAAAATTCATTTTTTACTGTCGCAAATTATAATTACGCCAGGGATTGCCTTTTCTATAGTAAATTATTCAAAAAATAATTTTTTACTGCCTCAAATTTAATTACGCCAGGGATTGCCTTTTCTATAGTAAATTATTCAAAAATTCATTTTTTACTGTCTCAAATTTTAATTACGCCAGGGATTGCCTTTTATATAGTAAAATTTTGAAAAAAATAATTGTTTAGTGTCGCAAATGTTAATTACGCCAGGGATTGCCTTTTCTATAGTAAATTATTCAAAAAATAATTTTTTACTGTCGCAAATTTTAACTACGCCAGGGATTGCCTTTTCTATAGTAAATTATTCAAAAAATAAATTTTATACTGTCGCAAATTATAATTACGCCAGGGATTGCCTTTTCTATAGTAAATTATTCACAAAAATAATTTTTACTGTCTCAAATTTTAATTACGCCAGGATTGCCTTTTCTATAGTAAATTTTGCAAAAAATAATTGTTTAGTGTTGCAAATTTTAATTACGCCAGGGATTGCCTTTTCTATAGTAAATTATTCAAAAAATAATTTTTTACTGTCTCAAATTTTAATTACGCCCAGGGATTGCCTTTTCTATAGTAAATTTTGCAAAAAATAATTGTTTACTGTCGCAAATTATAATTACGCCAGGGATTTCCTTTTCGATAGTAAATTATTTAAAAAATAATTTTATACTGTCGCAAATTTTAATTACGTCAGGGATTGCCTTTTCTATAGTAAATTATTCAAAAATTCATTTTTTACTGTCGCAAATTTTAATTACGCCAGGTATTGCCTTTTCTATAGTAAATTATTCAAAAAATAATTTTTTACTGTCGCAAATTTTAATTACGCCAGGGATTGCCTTTTTCTATAGTAAAATATTCAAAAAATAATTTTATACTGTCGCAAATTTTAATTACGCCAGGGATTGCCTTTTCTATAGTAAATTATTCAAAAATTCATTTTTTACTGTCTCAAATTTTAATTACGCCAGGGATTGCCTTTTCTATAGTAAATTATTCAAAAAAATAATTTTTTTACTGTCTCCAATTTTAATTACGCCAGGGATTGCCTTTTCTATAGTACATTTTCAAAAAATAATTTTTTACTGTCGCAAATTATAAATACGCCAGGGATTGCCTTTTCTATAGTAAATTATTCAAAAATAATTTTATACTGTCGCAAATTTTAATTACGCCAGGGATTGCCTTTTCTATAGTAAATTATTCAAAAATTCATTTTTTACTGTCACAAATTTTAATTACGCCAGGGATTGCCTTTTCTATAGTAAATTATTCAAAAATTCATTTTTTACTGTCTCAAATTTTAATTACGCCAGGGATTGCCTTTTCTATAGTAAATTATTCAAAAATTCATTTTTTACTGTCGCAAATTATAATTACGCCAGGGATTGCCTTTTCTATAGTAAAATTATTCAAAAAATAATTTTTTACTGCCTCAAATTTTAATTACGCCAGGGATTGCCTTTTCTATAGTATATTATTCAAAAATTCATTTTTTACTGTCTCAAATTTTAATTACGCCAGGGATTGCCTTTTATATAGTAAAATTTGCAAAAAATAATTGTTTAGTGTCGCAAATGTAAATTACGCCAGGGATTGCCTTTTCTATAGTAAATTATTCAAAAATTCATTTTTACTGCCGCAAATTTTAATTACGCCAGGATTGCCTTTTCTATAGTAAATTATTCAAAATTCATTTTTACTGTCTCAAATTTTTAATTACGCCAGGGATTGCCTTTTCTATAGTAAATTATTCAAAAATTCATTTTTTACTGTCTCAAATTTTAATTATGCCAGGGATTGCCTTTTCTATAGTAAATTTTGCAAAAAATAATTTTTTACTGTTGCAAATTTTAATTACGCCAGGATTGCCTTTTCTATAGTAAATTATTCAAAAAATAATTTTTTCTGTCACAAATTTTAATTACGCCAGGGATTGCCTTTTCTATAGTAAATTTTTGCAAAAAATAATTTTTTACTGTCTCAAATTTTAATTACGCCAGGGATTGCCTTTTCTATAGTGCATTATTCAAAAAATAATTTTTTACTGTCGCAAATTATAAATACGCCAGGGATTGCCTTTTTCTATAGTAAATTATTCAAAAAATAATTTTATACTGTCGCAAATTTTAATTACGCCAGGGATTGCCTTTTCTATAGTAAATTATTCAAAAATTCATTTTTTACTGTCACAAATTTTAATTACGCCAGGGATTGCCTTTTCTATAGTAAATTATTCAAAAATTCATTTTTTACTGTCTCAAATTTTAATTACGCCAGGGATTGCCCTTTTCTATAGTAAATTAATCAAAAATTCATTTTTTACTGTCGCAAATTATAATTACGCCAGGGATTGGCTTTTCTATAGTAAATTATTCAAAAAAATAATTTTTTACTGCCTCAAATTTTAATTACGCCAGGGATTGCCTTTTCTATAGTAAATTATTCAAAAATTCATTTTTTACTGTCTCAAATTTTAATTACGCCAGGGATTGCCTTTTATATAGTAAATTTTGCAAAAAATAATTGTTTAGTGTCGCAAATGTTAATTACGCCAGGGATTGCCTTTTCTATAGTAAATTATTCAAAAATAATTTTTTACTGTCGCAAATTTTAATTACGCCAGGGATTGCCCTTTTCTATAGTAAATTATTCAAAAAATAATTTTATACTGTCGCAAATTATAATTACGCCAGGGATTGCCTTTTCTATAGTAAATTATTCAAAAAATAATTTTTTACTGTCTCAAATTTTAATTACGCCAGGGATTGCCTTTTCTATAGTAAATTTTGCAAAAAATAATTGTTTAGTGTTGCAAAATTTTAATTACGCCAGGGATTGCCTTTTCTATAGTAAATTATTCACAAAATAATTTTTTACCGTCTCAAATTTTAATTACGCCAGGGATTGCCTTTTCTATAGTAAATTTTGCAAAAAAATAATTGTTTACTGTCGCAAATTATAATTACGCCAGGGATTGCCTTTTCTATAGTAAATTATTCAAAAAAATAATTCTATACTGTCGCAAATTTTAATTACGCCAGGGATTGCCTTTTCTATAGTAAATTATTCAAAAATTCATTTTTTTACTGTCGCAAATTTTAATTACGCCAGGTATTGCCTTTTCTACAGTAAATTATTCAAAAAATAATTTTTTTACTGTCGCCAAATTTTAATTACGCCAGGGATTGCCTTTTCTATAGTAAATTATTCAAAAAATAATTTTATACTGTCGCAAATTTTAATTACGCCAGGGATTGCCTTTTCTATAGTAAATTATTCAAAAATTCATTTTTTACTGTCTCAAATTTTAATTACGCCAGGGATTGCCTTTTCTATAGTAAATTATTCAAAAATTCATTTTTTACTGTCTCAAATTTTAATTATGCCAGGGATTGCCTTTTCTATAGTAAATTTTGCAAAAAATAATTTTTTACTGTTGCAAATTTTAATTACGCCAGGGATTGCCTTTTTCTATAGTAAATTATTCAAAAAATAATTTTTTCTGTCACAAATTTTAATTACGCCAGGGATTGCCTTTTCTATAGTAAAATTTTGCAAAAAATAATTTTTTACTGTTGCAAATTTTAAATACGCCAGGATTGCCTTTTGTATAGTAAATTATTCAAAAATTCATTTTTTACTGTCTCAAATTTTAATTACGCCAGGGATTGCCTTTTCTATAGTAAATTATTCAAAAATAATTGTCTACTGTCTCAAATTTTAATTACGCCAGGGATTGCCTTTTCTATAGTAAATTATTCAAAAAATAATTGTTTACTGTCGCAAATTATAATTACGCCAGGGATTGCCTTTTCTATAGTAAATTATTCAAAAATTCATTTTTTACTGTCTCAAATTTTAATTACGCCAGCGATTGCCTCTTTTCTATAGTAAATTATTCAAAAAATAATTTTTTACTGTCGCAAATTTTAATTACGCCAGGGATTGCCTTTTTCTATAGTAAATTATTCAAAAAATAATTTTTTACTGTCGCAAATTTTAATTACGCCAGGGATTGCCCTTTTCTATAGTAAATTATTCAAAAAATAAATTTTTTACTGTCGCAAATTTTAATTACGCCAGGGATTGCCTTTTCTATAGTAAATTATTCAAAAATTCATTTTTTACTGTCTCAAATTTTAATTACGCCAGGGATTGCCTTTTCTATAGTAAATTATTCAAAAAATAATTGTTTAGTGTCGCAAATTATAATTACGCCAGGGATTGCCTTTTCTATAGTAAATTATTCAAAAAATAATTTTTTACTGTCTCAAAATTTTAATTACGCCACGGATTGCCTTTTCTATAGTAAATTCTGCAAAAAATAATTTTTTACTGTTGCAAATTTTAAATACGCCAGGGATTGCCTTTTGTATAGTAAATTATTCAAAAATTCATTTTTTTACTGTCTCAAATTTTAATTACGCCAGGGATTGCCTTTTCTATAGTAAGTTATTCAAAAAATCATTTTTTACTGACGCAAATTTAATTACGCCAGGGATTGCCTTTTCTATATTAAATTATTCAAAAAATTATTTTTTACTGTCGCAAATTTTAATTACGCCAGGGATTGCCTTTTCTATAGTAAATTATTCAAAAATTCATTTTTTACTGTTGCAAATTTTAAATACGCCAGGGATTGCCTTTTGTATAGTAAATTATTCAAAAAATAATTTTTTTCTGTCGCAAATTTTAATTACGCCAGGGATTGCCTTTTCTATAGTAAATTTTGCCAAAAATAATTTTTTACTGTCGCAAATTTTAATTACGCCAGGGATTGCCTTTTCTATAGTAAATTATTCAAAAAAATAATTTTATACTGTCGCAAATTTTAAATACGCCAGGGGATTGCCTTTTCTATAGTAAATTATTCAAAAATTCATTTTTTACTGTCGCAAATTTTAATTACGCCAGGGATTGCCTTTTGTATAGTAAATTATTCAAAAATTCATTTTTTACTGTCTCAAATTTTAATTACGCCAGGGATTGCCTTTTCTATAGTAAATTATTCAAAAAATAATTGTTTAGTGTCGCAAATTATAATTACGCCAGGGATTGCCTTTTCTATAGTAAATTATTCAAAAAATAATTTTTTACTGTCTCAAATTTTAATTACGCCACGGATTGCCTTTTCTATAGTAAATTCTGCAAAAAATAATTTTTTACTGTTGCAAATTTTAAATACGCCAGGGATTGCCTTTTGTATAGTAAATTATTCAAAAATTCATTTTTTACTGTCTCAAATTTAATTACGCCAGGGATTGCCTTTTTCTATAGTAAATTATTCAAAAAAATCATTTTTTACTGTCGCAAATTTTAATTACGCCAGGGATTGCCTTTTCTATAGTAAATTTTGCCAAAAAATAATTTTTTACTGTCGCAAATTTTAATTACGCCAGGGATTGCCCTTTTCTATAGTAAATTATTCAAAAAATAATTTTATACTGTCGCAAATTTTAAATACGCAGGGATTGCCTTTTCTATAGTAAATTTTGCCAAAAATAATTTTTTACTGTCGCAAATTTTAATTACGCCAGGATTGCCGTTTCTATAGTAAATTATTCAAAAAATAATTTTTTACTGTCTCAAATTTTAATTACGCCAGGGGTTGCCTTTTCTATAGTAAATTATTCAAAAAATAATTTTTTCTGTCACAAATTTTAATTACGCCAGGGATTGCCTTTTCTATAGTAAATTTTGCAAAAAATAATTTTTTACTGTCGCAAATTTTAACTACGCCAGGGATTGCCTTTTCTATAGTAAAATTATTCAAAAATTCATTTTTTACTGTCTCAAATTTTAATTACGCCAGGGATTGCCTTTTCTATAGTAAACTATTCAAAAATAATTTTTTCTGTCGCAAATTTTAATCTACGCCAGGGATTGCCTTTTCTATAGTAAATTTTGCAAAAAATAATTGTTTAGTGTCTCAAATTTTAATTACGCCAGGGATAGCCTTTTCTATAGTAAATTATTCAAAAATTAATTTTTACTGTCTCAAATTTTAATTACGCAGGGATTGCCTTTTCTATAGTAAATTATTCAAAAATTCATTTTATACTGTCGCAAATTTTAATCTAACCCAGGGATTGCCTCTTCTATAGTAAATTATTCAAAAATTCATTTTTTACTGTTGCAAATTTTAAATACGCCAGGGATTGCCTTTTGTATAGTAAATTATTCAAAAAATAATTTTTTTCTGTCGCAAATTTTAATTAAGCCAGGGATTGCATTTTCTATAGTAAATTTTCACAAAAATAATTTTTTACTGTCGCAAATTTTAATTACGCCAGGGATTGCCTTTTCTATATTGAATTATTCAAAAAATAATTTTATACTGTCGCAAATTTTAAATACGCCAGAGATTGCCTTTTCTATAGTAAATTTTGCCAAAAATAATTTTTAATGTCGCAAATTTTAATTACGCCAGGGATTGCCTTTTCTATAGTAAATTATTCAAAAAATAATTTTTTACTGTCGCAAATTTTAATTACGCCAGGGATTGCCTTTTCTATAGTAAAATTTGCAAAAAACTAATTTTTTACTGTCGCAAATTTTAATTACGCCAGGGATTGCATTTTCTATAGAAAATTTTGCAAAAAAATTATTTTTTAATGTCTCAAATTTTAATTACGCCAGGGATTGCCTTTTCTATAGTAAATTATTCAAAAATTAATTTTTTTTCTGTCGCAAATTTTAATTACGCCACGGATTGCCTTTTCTATAGTAAATTATTTAAAAAATAATTTTTTACTGTCTCAAATTTTAATTACGCCAGGGATTACCTTTTCTATAGTAAATTATTCAAAAATTCATTTTTTACTGTCGCAAATTTTAATTACGCCAGGGATTGCCTTTTCTACAGTAAATTATTCAAAAATTCATTTTTTACTGTTGCAAATTTTAAATACGCCAGGGATTGCCTTTTGTATAGTAAATTATTCAAAAAATAATTTTATACTGTCGCAAATTTTAAATACGCCAGGGATTGCCTTTTCTATAGTAAATATTGCCAAAAATAATTTTTTACTGTCGCAAATTTTAATTACGCCAGGGATTGCCTTTTCTATAGTAAATTATTCAAAAATTCATTTTTTACTGTCGCAAATTTTAATTACGCCAGGGACTGCCTTTTCTATAGTAAATTATTCAAAAATTATATTTTATACTGTCGCAAATTTTAAATACGCCAGGGATTGCCCTTTTCTATAGTAAATTTTGCCAAAAATAATTTTTTACTGTCGCAAATTTTAATTACGCCAGGGATTGCCTTTTCTATAGTAAATGATTCAAAAATTAATTTTTTTCTGTCGCAAATTTTAATTACGCCAGGGATTGCCGTTTCTATAGTAAATTATTCAAAAAAATAATTTTTTACTGTCTCAAATTTTAATTACGCCAGGGATTGCCTTTTCTATAGTAAATTATTCAAAAATTCATTTTTTACTGTCGCAAATTTTAATTACGCCAGGGATTGCCTTTTCTATAGTAAATTATCCAAAAATTCATTTTCTACTGTTGCAAATTTTAAATACGCCAGGGATTGCCTTTTGTATAGTAAATTATTCAAAAATTCATTTTTTACTGTCTCAAATTTTAATTTCGACAGGGATTGCCTTTTCTATAGTAAATTTTGCAAAAAATAATTGTTTAGTGTCGCAAATTTTAATTACGCCAGGGATTGCCTTTTCTATAGTAAATTTTGCAAAAAATAATTGTTTATTGTCGCAAATTTTAATTACGCCAGGGAATGCCTTTTCTATAGTAAATTATTCAAAAAATAATTGTTTAGTGTCGCAAATTTTAATTACGCCAGGGATTGCCTTTTCTATAGTAAATTATTCAAAAAATAATTTTTTACTGTCTCAAATTTTAATTAGGCCAGGGGATTGCTTTTTTCTATAGTAAATTATTCAAAAATTCATTTTTTACTGTCGCAAATTTTAATTACGCCAGGGATTGCCTTTTCTATAGTAAATTATTCAAAAATTAATTTTATACTGTCGCAAATTTTAAATACGCCAGGGATTGCCTTTTCTATAGTAAATTATTCAAAAAATAATTTTTTCTGTCACAAATTTTAATTACGCCAGGGATTGCCTTTTCTATAGTAAATTATTCAAAAATTCATTTTTTACTGTCGCAAATTTTAATTACGCCAGGGATTGCCCTTTTCTATAGTAAATTATTCAAAAATTCATTTTTTACTGTTGCAAATTTTAAATACGCCACGGATTGCCTTTTGTATAGTAAATTATTCAAAAAATAATTTTTTTCTGTCGCAAATTTTAATTACGCCAGGGATTGCCTTTTCTATAGTAAATTTTGCAAAAATAAATTTTTACTGTCGCAAATTTTAATTACGCCAGGGATTGCCTTTTTCTATAGTAAATTATTCAAAAATTAATTTTTTTCTGTCGCAAATTTTAATTACGCCAGGGATTGCCTTTTCTATAGTAAAATTATTCAAAAAATAATTTTTACTGTCTCAAATTTTAATTACGCCAGGGATTGCCTTTTCTACAGTAAATTATTCAAAAATTCATTTTTTACTGTCGCAAATTTAATTACGCCAGGGATTGCCTTTTCTATAGTAAATTATTCAAAAATTCATTTTTTACTGTTGCAAATTTTAAATACGCCAGGGATTGCCTTTTGTATAGTAAATTATTCAAAAAAATAATTTTATACTGTCGCAAATTTTAAATACGCCAGGGATTGCCTTTTCTATAGTAAATTTTGCCAAAAATAATTTTTACTGTCGCAAATTTTAATTACGCCAGGTACTGCCTTTTCTATAGTAAATTATTCAAAAATTCATTTTTTACTGTCGCAAATTTTAATTACGCCAGGGATTGCCTTTTCTATAGTAAATTATTCAAAAATTAATTTTATACTGTCGCAAATTTTAAATACGCCAGGGATTGCCCTTTTCTATAGTAAATTTTGCCAAAAATAATTTTTTACTGTCGCAAATTTTAATTACGCCAGGGATTGCCTTTTCTATAGTAAATGATTCAAAAATTAATTTTTTTCTGTCGCAAATTTTAATTACGCCAGGGATTGCCGTTTCTATAGTAAATTATTCAAAAAATAATTTTTTACTGTCTCAAATTTTAATTACGCCAGGGATTGCCTTTTCTATAGTAAATTATTCAAAAATTCATTTTTTACTGTCGCAAATTTTAATTACGCCAGGGATTGCCTTTTTCTATAGTAAATTATCCAAAAATTCATTTTCTACTGTTGCAAATTTTAATACGCCAGGGATTGCCTTTTGTATAGTAAATTATTCAAAAATTCATTTTTTACTGTCTCAAATTTTAATTTCGACAGGGATTGTCTTTTCTATAGTAAATTTTGCAAAAAATAATTGTTTAGTGTCGCAAAATTTTAATTACGCCAGGGATTGCCTTTTCTATAGTAAATTTTGCAAAAAATAATTGTTTATTGTCGCAAATTTTAATTACGCCAGGGAATGCCTTTTCTATAGTAAATTATTCAAAAAATAATTGTTTAGTGTCGCAAATTTTAATTACGCCAGGGATTGCCTTTTCTATAGTAAATTATTCAAAAAATAATTTTTTACTGTCTCAAATTTTAATTAGGCCAGGGATTGCTTTTTCTATAGTAAATTATTCAAAAATTCATTTTTTA
>CAWVNZ010002845.1:0-33000 GCA_963930735.1 Dioctria linearis | reverse complement strand
TTGCTGATGGTGAATTTTGTTTACAATCTATTACAGACGAGAATAATCGTGATATTGCCAGAGTGAAATTATGCAGTTTAATTTCAGACTTTTCAAGTAGAAATAAATATGACCAAAATCACAAATTAATTTTAAAATTATATGACGATACGATAAAATTGTTGGCTAAACACAGAAAGAGAGTTGTGATTACAACAGCAGACAAAGGCAATGTGACTGTGCTAATGTGGAGAAACGATTATTTAGATAAAATAAATTCGATTCTGTCCGATAGGAATATTTACAGACCAATAAGAATAGATCCGACTAAAAAACTTCAAAGTAAAAACAATGAACATATAAAATATCTCAAATTGCATCAATTAATTTCGGATTCAGACAAATATAAGCTATCTACTTATAAAGCAGTTCCTCCCAAATTATACGGTTTGCCGAAAATTCACAAAGCGGGCTGTCCAATTAGACCAATTGTTTCTTCAATCGATTCTCCAGTATACCAACTGTCTAAATATCTGGCATCCATATTGAAAAATTTCACTACTAGCTCTGCATATAACGTATAATTCTGCTAATCCAGAGTTTAATTATATCTGGATTAGGTTCAAACTTCACAAGCACATCATATACTTCTGTTTCCTTTATCGCAGCCCAAATATGTCTGATGACGACACGGTATCCGTATTTGACAATATCTCCAACAATATTGATCATTTGCTTTCTGTTTCCCCCTCTTCCGAAATCGTCCTGGCAGGCGATTTTAATCTTCATAATATACCGTGGCTCAGACATTCTTCTACCACAAGTCCTGCGGGCCGTTTCGTTGAACTCTTCTGTGAATCATTTAATTTGCAACAGCTAGTGGATGCACCAACGCGAATTCCTGATGCAGCTGGAGATAAAGCTAATTTACTCGACTTGTTTCTAACATCTCATCCTGACAAATATTCCATTTCAGTCGGTTCCCCTCTTGGAAATTCAGACCATTGTTTAATCACGGCTCAATTTACCACCTCAAACCTGTGCCGCCCAATTGCTCCACCTACAAGTAGGCTTCTTTGGCACTATAAGAATGCTGATTGGGAAAGTCTCAATAAGTATCTTAAAGAAATTGATTGGTCGGTCTGTTTTGCTTCGAGGGATGTTGATTACATTACAATTTAGTAACATACTAAATCTTGGCATGCGTGAATACATTCCGTATTCTTACAGCAGGTCTCAACAACAGCATGATCGCTCCTGGTTTAACGATAAGTGCAACCAAGCTATAAAAGCGAAAGAGTCTGCTTTTCGCGCCTATCAATTGCATCCATGTCCGGAAATGCAACAAGTCTACAAGACTGCACGGAACACCTCCAAGTCCATTATCCAGAGAGAAAAATTTCTTTTTGACCAGAATATTAGACAAAGAATCTTGACAAGCCGCAAAGGTAGCAAAGGTTTCTGGTCCCTGGTCAAAACCATCAGGAACAATTTCACCAGTTCCTCTATACCTTCACTACTTAATAATGGTGAAATGATTGTTGACTCCCTGGATAAAGCTAATATTTTAGCTGCTAGATTCGCTTCAAATTCTCGTCTTCCACCAACTTCACAAACACCTGTTTTGCATCGCCCGTGTGAATGTGTACAAGAGCCAATACACGTTCGTACGAGGGATGTGTTCAGGGTCCTTAAGGGGATCAACGTCTCCAAAGCCGCAGGTCCTGATGGTTTTTCGCCCCTGTTAATTAAAAGCTGCGCCTCATCCTTGGCTAAACCTCTGCGCAAACTTTTCTACTTGTCTTATTCGACAGGAAAATTTCCAACTGCTTGGAAGCTAGCTCACGTTCAGCCTATTCCTAAGAGAGGAGAGTGTAGCGATCCCTCAAATTATAGACCAATTGCCATCACTTCGATTCTTTCAAAGGTTTTTGAATCTATCATTAACTCCAAATTAATGAAGTATCTAGAAACTAATCATCTCATCAACGATCGCCAATATGGCTTCCGAGCTGGACGCTCATCTGGAGACTTGCTGACCTTTCTTACGGAACGTTGGAACCGTAGTCTTCACAATTTTGGTGAGTCTAAAATCGTTGCTCTAGATATTTCAAAAGCCTTTGATAGAGTCTCGCATCCAGCCCTTTTAGCCAAACTTAAAGCACTTGGTCTCTCCCCTCCTCTTCTATTATGGATTGAAAGTTTCCTATCTAGTCGCCAAATACGTGTTGTATTAGATGGCGTTACATCTGAACCGCATCCCGTAAATGCCGGTGTGCCTCAAGGCTCTGTTATCTCTCCAACTCTCTTTTTAGTTTTCATTAATGATCTGCTTTCCCTTACTTTCTATCCCATCCATAGTTTCGCAGATGGCAGTACTCTTGATTTCGCTTACTCCTTTGACACTCTTGCGGAATCCAAGGGGAATGCCGCATGTGTTAAACGAGATTGCATGACTAGATCATTGAATAACGATCTTAACAGTATCCTCGCTTGGGGCAAAGCGAATCGCGACGAATTCAATGTATCTATGACTCAAAGCTGTCTCATCTCATTAAAAAAAGATCATAACTTAACCACACCCGTTTCTTTTGATGGAGCATTTATTTCTGATTCACCGTCACTAAGCATTCTTGGCATTAATATTTCCAGTAAGTTAAACTGGACAGATCACATCTTCTCTGTTGCCAAAGAAGCATCTAAATGTCTTGGATTTCTGAAAAGGTGTAAGAAATATTTCAGCCCGTCAAATCTAGCGCTCCTCTACAAGTCCTACATTAGACCTAGAATGGAATACAACTCCCATATATGGGCCGGGGCTGGTCGCACAGCTTTCGCTTCATTGGATATTGTCCAAAACAGAGCCTTCAAGCTCATTGGCGATTTGGCAATAACTTGTCATATCGACTCACTCGAGCACCGCCGCAATGTTGGATGCCTTTCGCTCCTTTATCGCTATATGCATGGTCAATGTTCTGATGAAATATCTAGTCTAATCCCTTGTAGAATGATTCCTGCACGCAATACTCGCGCTGCAAACCGCGCACATCTTTGAACCCTTCAAATTACTTTCGGCCGAACAATAAAATTCCGAGATGCTTTTTTATCCCGAACAGTGCGAATGTGGAACAGCTTACCATCTTCTGTTTTTCCTCCGGCATACAATCTGCGGAAGTTTAAGGGCGACACACATCGGCACCTCCGCCACTCTCCTCACATCCCCTAATCCTTTCCCTATCTCCTTCCTGCCATGCTGTGCTTTGCATCATAGGGTATCCCCTGAGCTTGGCTCAATAATATATAAAAAAAAAACGATTCCATCGCATTTAAAGACAAAGTGAATAATTTAAAAATTGAACAACAGAAAAAATGGTTTCCTTTGACGTTATTTCCTTATTCACGAACATTCCCGTCAACTTAGTTCTCAAAATTATTGAAAATAAGTGGAGTTCTATTAGCACTCACACAGGCATACCACGTAAAAATTTTTGGAAATGCTTAGCTTCTGTACAACCGAAGCAAATTATTTCGTTTTTAATAAAAATATTTACAAACAAACGTTCGGTGTACCAATGGGAAGTCCTCTATCTCCAATACTGGCGGACATAGTAATGGAAGATTTATTAACTGTCTCTATTGATAAATTCGAAAACAAGCCACGGATAGTTATCAAATATGTTGACGATCTTTTCTCCATATTGCCACACCAACATCTGCCTGATATAAATACTTAATACTCTCAATAGTTATCACCCCAAACTACAGTTCACTGTAGAAGAAGAGAGTATGGGATCCCTACCGTACTTAGACGTTAGAGTTATTAGGGAAAAAAACCTAATAATAACTGACTGGTACCAAAAACCGACATCTTCGGGTAGACTTTTGCATTACAGGTCTTTGCATACTGAACATCAGAAAATAAACACAGCCAAAAATTTTATTTCCAGAGTTTTAAAGCTTAGCCACGAAAAATTCCATAGAACCACTATGAGAAAAATGAAGAACATATTGAGCGAGAATGGCTTCCCCAAATCAATAATAGGAGGGCTGTTGTTTCAGCATAGCATACATAATGTTGAAAATGTTAATGGGGGTGGATCCGAAAGTTTTTTGAGATTTAAAGGTGCAACTTATATCCCTGGGTTTTCCGAAAGGTTTCAAAAAATCCTTAAACCCCAGGATCACCAAATCAAACTAGGCCTCAAGCCACGCAAAACAATAAATAATTGTTTCACTAAGCTAAAGGATCCGACACCCAAAGAATTACGTTCGGACGTAATTTACAAAATACCCTGCAAGGGTACAAATAACGAAAATTGTCCGATGCTGGAACAACAGGGCAATTCCTTAAGAACAGGATTTCTAACCACAAATCAGATTTAAAAAGCGGAAACCAAAATAAAACAGCGCTAACTACACACTGTGCATTAAACTTTCTTTACATTGTGTATTACTACACTTTGTAGAGTAGGTGCAGGGGTTTTAATGACATGCTATATTATTGTTTATAATAATGCTATATTATTGTTTAGATAATATATATGATAACGATGTGGTGGAATGGTGCACAACCTTCCATTCCTCCATTATGTTGTGTATGGGTTTAGCATAGGCCAACCTGAACCAGACTTAGGATTGTGTGTCATATTTTGTTTAGTAGTTTAACAAATTATTTATTGTTCATGGACTCATAGTTGAAGGTAGTGTTAATGGTTAATGTGGAATAGTGATATGTTAATGTGATGGATTATGGATTATGAATTATGGATTATGAATTATGGAATGGGAGTGGATTATAAGATTATTTTTCGCATAAATGTTATATAGATTATTTAGATTATTTTTCGCATAAATGCTATAAGTGCAGGAGGCTAAAGCACATACTATACTCCATCGAAATACACATGATGTTATGGTGTGAGCCTATAAGCATATGCTATACTTCATGAAATATATATGATGTTGGTGTGAGCCTATAGGTGCACGAATCCTATTACTCATTAGTTGTTTGGCTAAGTGCCTGAGATCAGAGTTGACCACATGAACCAGAGTAAATGATTATTTATGAAACTTACATGTATGTTCATCACCGTCTTCCGGAATAAGGATATGTACCCATTATGAATATATGTTAGTTTATTTATTATGGCCTGTTTACTATGTGAATGTAGTTGCATTTAATTAAACTTAGTTCATTTAATTATCAAGATTTGTGTATATTATGTTCCATTACCTTCCCGGTAACTGGTAATGGATGTTTGAGTGGAATCGTATTCAACGGTATGAATAGGTTCGTGTGGTTAGGGAATGTTATGCTATGATTTTATTAACTTTATTACAGATTTAGGATATATATTTGGGATGCCGTTAAGGCTCCTACTGGGCTTTTCCGGACGTTTCGCTCCAGCCACGGAGTCTTTTCAACGGTTTTCCTATAAAATGTGGTGAATTATTAGAAGTACATATCTGTGTACAAAGGTAGGTGGGTATAATTAACTAATTTGAGAAATGATGTGATATGGTCTGAGATGTTTGTTAGATGTAATGATTCTTGCTACTGAGTAGACGTATTGTATCAGAGCTCCCGGTTTTCCGATTTATTGCCGTTTTTCCTTAAGTTTTAATTATAAATTTATATTGTTGGCATTAACGTAAGAAGTGGCTGGGCTCATTTTTGTGAAGATTGTGTTTCGTGTGCTATTTATCCGTGATTTTGGATCATTCGCTAGTGTTTTCTGTTGGTGGCGCTATATACATATACTTGTTACTCATATAACTATATTCATTGCGCAATACAAAGACTTATCAGCCTTATTTATAATGAGCGGTAAAAACACCAATACAAACAGCAAAGTTAAAAACAGTTCAACGAGTGGACACAGACGATCATCGAGTAACACTCCAGCTCTAACTAGAGGTGCTGCGAGAAGTGTCGCCTCTAAATTCCCCTCGACATCAACCTCTCCATCGCTATATAATTCTTCTTTAGATGCAATGGAAAAAATATTGATGATTTGTCTCAGTAATCTGCTCACTGAAAAGCTCAAAGAATTTAAGGAGGATATCTCATTCCAAATTGAAAATGTGTTAACACCGATCAGCAGGGAAGTGACCGATCTAAGAACGAAAAAATGAAGCGCTTGAGCAGAAACTTTCTCTTATTCAGAGCGAGCTCGAGGAATCCCAACGGTTGCGACGTTTAAATGATGTAATAATCACTGGTATACCAAAAAAGCAAAATGAAAACACCCGTCACATTTTCAAGGGCATTGCTTCTCTCCTGAAACATACTGTGACGCCTTACACCGATACTTTTAGACTCAAAAGCAATACGTCATCTGTGAAGGGGGCAAATAAAAATTCTTCCATAATAGTACGGTTCTCGTCACAAAGTGAGAAGAGCTCGTTTTACAAATCGCTATCAGCGCATGGACAATTAAGGCTAAATCAGATAAATGCTGGCTTCACGTCTGATAGTTTAATCTACATCCATGATAGCCTTACACCAAGCAATCATGGCATATTTAATGAAGCACGACGCTTGCGCTCCATACAGAAGTTGCATACCATACGGTCTCGAAATGGTTTTGTTTACGTTCGTCTAAAAAGTAATAATGACCTGGTGCGTGTGACGTCAATAAAAGAATTGCATACACTAGTAGATGCCTCTTCAATGCCGGGAGTATCGACAGCTGATGGTGATCAATAGTTTATATGTTGGCCTGCATGCAACTCAAAGTCACCATAATCATTCTCTGTCACCTGCTTAGATTTAGGTATAGTTCTTTAATTTTTGTGGAGTATTTGATAATGAATTCTTTATTTTTTATAAATCTAGTATTAGTTTCTTTAGTCGATCGATCCTTACACTTAGATTTTGCTGCTATTTACTTGCTTATTTTGTATAGTAGATTTTTCATATTCCTGATTAGAACTTATTGCATGATTGTTTTTGAACTTTTTATGTACCTCGATTTCTCAACCTATCAGACGTGTGTACTCTCCTGCATCATTATGTCTCTTGTTTTCTTACTGCCTATTGAGCATGCCGCTGACTCTGTGTTAGTATGTTCAGTCGTTAAATTTGTATAATATGGACCAAGTAGGAACCATGGTAAATGTGTTTTGTTCCAGAGCGCCGGGACTCAAGGTGTGTTACATGAATGCACGCAGCATCCGTTCAAAGATTGATGAGTTGGGATTAATATTTGCGCACTCAAATGTTGATATTGTAATGGTATCTGAGACTTGGTTACATGGGGACATTCCGTCTCGTTTGGTGGACATTCCAGGTTATTCCCTACATCGTAACGATAGGAAAGATCGCATTGGTGGTGGTGTGGCAATCTATATTAGAAAGTGCTTAAAATCCTCCATTCTATACTCATCGACATGTGAGCCTTTTGAGTTCATATGCGTTGAGATTCAATCTAGCTATGATAAATGCGCTTTAGTAGCAGTTTACTGTCCTCCAAATTGTTTCTCTATAAATAATACTTCTGAGTTCGAGGATAGAATTGCCTCAATCATTCAGCGATATAATAAAGTAATTGTCGGTGGTGACTTTAATGTGAACTTGTTGCAACAGAACTCCACTTCTGAAAATTTCATTCACCTGATCCAGTCTCTTGATTTGAAACAGGTAAATGTGCTTCCCACGTTTTGCGGTGTGGAAAATCCCTCATTACTTGATTTGTTTCTTGTTACAGATGAAAGTTCTGTTAAGTTCTTTAATCAGCTTAGCCCCCCAAGTATCATGGACCACGATATATTATTCTTGACTTATGAGTTCCTAGTAGAGAGAGAGGTTGAAACGCCGACTTTGTGTCGTAATTATAATCGTATCGATATTACTGGTATGTTGGACGAATGCACCTCTCTCCCCTGGAATTCAATTTACGATTTCACTGACGTGGATGACCAAGTAGAGAAGTTTGATTCCATCATGCAGTATCTTCATGATAAATACGCTCCTCTTCGCTCACGGCGTAGTTTTCCACACAGAATTCCATGGTTTACGGAAGAAATTAATAGCCTCATTGCAAAACGTGAGTTCCTTTATCAGAGGTATAAATATTCCAGAAGTCAGATTGACAAGCAACGGTATAAACTTATTAGAAATTTGGTAACTCGTAAAGTACGTTCTGCAAAGCGTTATTATTTGGGTCACAAGCTTGATCCTGGTCTCACTTCAAAACAATTCTGGTCTAATTTAAAATACTTGGGCATTCATGGTAAACACTCCCCCAACTTGTGATTTTGATCTAAATGATCTAAATGAGCATTTCACTTCATCTTCTGCAGTGGTATTCCCAACTGCTTCTGAGCTTTTGCATACAACTCCTCAATCACCATCCGGTGATGGTTTTAGCTTCCGCTGCGTCGATTCATTAGAGGTTTATAATGCCATTAATTCTATCAGTTCGAACGCTAGCGGACCGGATAACATCCCTCCGCTTTTCGTGAAATTACTTTTTCCTGCTATATTACCTGTTGTCAAGCATATCTTTAACACTGCTTTAACTACGTCAAAGTTTCCAGCAAAGTGGAAAAGGGCAGTTGTGTTACCCATTGCTAAAAATAACTCCCCAAGTAACATGTCTGACTTCCGACCTATCAGCCTATTATGTTTTTTAGCGAAAGCCTTGGAAAAGCTCATATCAACTCAGATGTTCGAGTATCTTGAGGAACGTTCATTATTATCTGCTTGTCAATCCGGCTTTCGTCCCAAACACAGCTGCGAAACAGTTTTGCTTAAAGTTACCACCGATATTCGTGAAGCGCTTGATAGGGATGACATGGGAATTCTAGTGCTACTGGACTTTTCTAAGGCTTTTGACAGTGTCAATCACCGTAAATTATTGCAAAAGTTAGCTTTGAATTTTAACTTCACCTCATCCGCACTTTCAGTTATTAATAGCTTTTTATCTAGACGAACACAGCAAGTGAAAATTAATAATAGCCTTTCTAATGTAATAAATTTGACATGTGGAATCCCCCAAGGCTCTATTCTAGGACCCCTGTTATTCAGCCTTTATATTAATGACTTACCGGATGTTATACGCCATACTAATATTCAGTTATATGCGGATGACGTGCAGATTTTTATGAGCTGTCCTATTGGCTTGTCTGAAGACTGCATTTCAAAGTCAATAGTGATCTTGAGCAGATATATGACTGGTCAACATTAAACGACCTTGCATTGAATGCTAAAAAATCAAATTATATGCTAGTACACCGAAGAGGTTTGGATCCTTTAAATTATTCTCCTATTGTCCTTGGAAACACCCCGCTACCCCATTTAGAGCGTGTAAGGAATCTAGGTATAATACTAAACTCTCGGATGAGCTGCTGTGATTATGTGAAAAGCGTGTTGGGAAAAGTGTATGGTGGACTTCGTCGTCTTTGGCTCTCAGCACGTTTACTTTCTGTAAGTGTGAAAATTAAAATCGTCAGAGCACTTTTAGTACCTTTTTTTACTTATGGAAGTTTAGCCTTTCCTGCCCTAGATTCCAACTGTTCGCGAAAATTAGAGATCGCATTTAACAATTGCATAAGATTCGCATTTGGACTCCGACGTTTTGACCACATAAGCCAATATAGAAACGTAATTCTGAATTGTTCCATTAAAACATATCTTTTGCATAAAGCACTAGTTTTCCTTCATAGGCTTATTTACTCCAATCAGCCTGCGTATCTTTGCAATAGTATAAGATTCTTGCGTTCCACCAGACACGTGGATATTTTGATTCCCCGCTACCGTACACTATTGGGCCAGCGTTCCTACTTTGTCCATATACCTCGCAGGTGGAACTCTCTTCCTGTGGACTTACAACGCACGGGGTCAGCCGTTATGTTTAAGAGGCTTCTTTTTCAATGTTTAATGAATGAGAATTAGTCGTTCGTCCGGTGAGTTTGAGAAATCTGTAGTCTATTTAAGTTTGTTTATAATATAGCAGTAACTGGTTTAGTATTAACATTTTATTTCTTTTTTTACATAATGCATCGCTCCATTTTTATTTTAGTTCTAAATTTTTCATTTTTATATTATCATTATCATTTAGTTTTCTTATTTTTCCGTTAATTTAATTTTACTGTTTTGTTTTTCTTTTTTCTTTTTCTTTTTTTCTTCTTCTTAGTAGCATTTCCCGTTATAATTTTTATATGTACATATTGAAAAGATTGTATGTATCTTGTTGTGCATTATCCTCGTAATAAATTGAATTGAATTGAATTGAATTGAATTGCCTTTTCTATAGTAAATTATTCAAAAAATAATTTTTTACTGTCACAAATTTTAATTGCGCCAGGGATTGCCTTTTCTACAGTAAATTTTCAAAAAATAATTTTTTACTGTTGCAAATTTTAATTGCGCCAGGGATTGCCTTGTCTATAGTAAATTTTTCACAAATTAATTTTTTATTGTCGCAAATTTTAAATACGCCAGGGATTGCCTTTTCTATAATAAATTATTCAAAAAATAATTTTTTACTGTCGCAAATTTAAAATACGCCAGGGATTGCCTTTTCTACAGTAAGTTTTTCAAAAAATAATTTTATACTGTCGCAAATTTGAAATACGCCAGGGATTGCCTCTTCTATAGTAAATTTTGCAAAAAATTATTTTTTACTTTCGCAAATTTTAATTGCGCCAGGGATTGCCTTTTCCATAGTAAATGTTTCACAAATTAGTTTTTAACTGTCGCAAATTTTAAATACGCCAGGGATTGCCTTTTCTATAGTAAATTATTCAAAAAATAATTTTTTACTGTCGCAAATTTTAACTGCGCCAGGGATTGCCTTTTCTATAGCAAAGTTTTCAAAAATAAGTTTTATACTCTCGCAAATTTTAAATACGCCAGGGATTGCCTTTTCTATAGTAAATTTTTCAAAAAATAATTTTATACTGTCGCAAATTTTAATTGCGCCAGGGATTGCCTTTTCTATAGAAAATTATTCACAAATTAATTTTTTACTGTCGCAAATTATAAATACGCCAGGGATTGCCTTTTCTATAGTAAATTATTCAAAAAATAATTTTTTACTGTCGCAAATTTTAAATACGCCAGGGATTGCCTTTTCTACAGTAAATTTTTCACAAATTAATTTTTACTGTCGCAAAATTTAATTACGCCAGGGATTGCCTTTTCAACAGTAAATTTTTCAAAAAATAATTTTTTACTGTCGCAAATTTTAATTACGCCAGGGATTGCCTTTTCTATAGTAAATTTTTCACAAATTAATTTTTTACTGTCGCAAATTTTAATTACGCCAGGGATTGCCTTTTCTATAGTAAATTATTCAAAAAATAATTTTTTACTGTCACAAATTTTAATTGCGCCAGGGATTGCCTTTTC
Organism: Dioctria linearis; assembly: GCA_963930735.1. Lineage (NCBI taxonomy): Eukaryota > Metazoa > Arthropoda > Insecta > Diptera > Asilidae > Dioctria > Dioctria linearis. The sequence continues at coordinate 21,665 of CAWVNZ010002845.1, read as the reverse complement.
TACAGTAAATTTTTCAAAAAATAATTTTTTACTGTTGCAAATTTTAATTGCGCCAGGGATTGCCTTTTCTATAGTAAATTTTTCACAAATTAATTTTTTATTGTCGCAAATTTTAAATACGCCAGGGATTGCCTTTTCTATAATAAATTTTTCAAAAAATAATTTTCTACTGTCGCAAATTTTAATTGCGCCAGGGATTGCCTTTTCTACATAAATTTTTTCAAAAAATATTTTTTTTAGTGTCGCAAATTTTAATTGCGCCAGGGATTGCCTTTTCTACAGTAAATTTTACAAAAAATAATTTTATACTGTCGCAAATTTTAATTACGCCAGGGATTGCCTTTTCTATAGTAAATTTTTCAAAATTTAATTTTTTACTGTCGCAAATTTTAATTACGCCAGGGATTGCCTTTTCTATAGTAAATTTAGCAAAAAAATAATTTTTTACTGTCGCAAATTTTAATTACACCAGGGATTGAATTTTCTACAGTAAATTTTTCAAAAAATAATTTTTTACTTTCGCAAGTTTTAATTGCGCCAGGGATTGCCTTTTGTACAGTAAATTTTGCAAAAAATAATTTTGTACTGTCGAAAATTTTAATTACGCCAGGAATTGCCTTTTCTATAGTAAATTTTCAAAAAATAATTTTTTACTGTCGCAAATTTTAATTACGCCAGGGATTGCCTTTTCTATAGTAAATTATTCAAAAAATAATTTTTTACTGTCGCAAATTTTAAATACGCCAGGTCTTGCCTTTTCTACAGTAAATTTTTCAAAAACTAATTTTATACTGTCGCAAATTTTAATTACGACAGGTATTGCCTTTTCTATAGTAAATTTTTCACAAATTAATTTTTTTACTGTCGCAAATTTTAAACACGCCAGGGATTGCCTTTTCTATAGTAAATTTTTCAAAATTTAATTTTTTACTCTCGCAAATTTTAATTACGCCAGGGATTGCCTTTTCTATAGTAAATTTAGCAAAAAAATAATTTTTTACTGTCGCAAATTTTAATTACACCAGGGATTGAATTTTCTACAGTAAATTTTTCAAAAAATAATTTTTTTACTTTCGCAAGTTTTAATTACGCCAGGGATTGCCTTTTCTATAGTAAATTTTTCACAAATTAATTTTTTATTGTCGCAAATTTTAATTACGCCAGGGATTGCCTTTTCTATAGTAAATTTTTCACAAATTAATTTTTTATTGTTGCAAATTTAAAAACGCCAGGGATTGCCTTTTCTATAGTAAATTTTTCAAAATTTAATTTTTTACTGTCGCAAATTTTAATTACGCCAGGGATTGCCTTTTCTATAGTAAATTTAGCAAAAAAATAATTTTTTACTGTCGCAAATTTTAATTACACCAGGGATTGAATTTTCTACAGTAAATTTTTCAAAAAATAATTTTTTACTTTCGCAAGTTTTAATTGCGCCAGGGATTGCCTTTTGTACAGTAAATTTTGCAAAAAATAATTTTGTACTGTCGAAAATTTTAATTACGCCAGGAATTGCCTTTTCTATAGTAAATTTTTCAAAAAATAATTTTTTACTGTCGCAAATTTTAATTACGCCAGGGATTGCCTTTTCTATAGTAAATTATTCAAAAAATAATTTTTTACTGTCGCAAATTTTAAATAGGCCAGGGATTGCCTTTTCTACAGTAAATTTTTCAAAAACTAATTTTATACTGTCACAAATTTTAATTACGCCAGGTATTGCCTTTTCTATGGTAAATTTTTCACAAATTAATTTTTTACTTTCGCAAATTTTAAACACGCCAGGGATTGCCTTTTGTATAGTAATTTTTTCAAAAATTATTTTTTACTGTCGCAAATTTTAATTATTCCAGGGATTGCCTTTTCTATAGTAAATTATTCAAAAAATAATTTTTTACTGTCGCAAATTTTAAATACGCCAGGGATTGCCTTTTCTATAGTAAATTTTTCAAAAATTAATTTTTTACTGTCGCAAATTTTAATTGGGGCAGGGATTGAATTTTCTACAGTAAATTTTTCAAAAATAATTTTTTACTGTCGCAAATTTTAATCGCGCCGGGGATTGCCTTTTCCAAAGTATTTTTCACAAATTAATTTTTTACTGTCGCAAATTTTAAGTACGCCAGGGATTGCCTTTTCTATAGTAAATTATTCAAAAAATAATTTTTTACTGTCGCAAATTTTAAATACGCCAGGGATTGCCTTTTCTACAGTAAATTTTTCACAAATTAATTTTTTACTGTCGCAAAATTTAATTACGCCAGGGATTGCCTTTTCTACAGTAAATTTTTCAAAAATAATTTTTTACTGTCGCAAATTTTAATTACGCCAGGGATTGCCTTTTCTATAGTAAATTTTTCACAAATTAATTTTTTACTGTCGCAAATTTTAATTACGCCAGGGATTGCCTTTTCTATAGTAAATTATTCAAAAAATAATTTTTTACTGTCACAAATTTTAATCGCGCCAGGGATTGCCTTTCTACAGTAAATTTTTCAAAAAATAATTTTTTACTGTTGCAAATTTTAATTGCGCCAGGGATTGCCTTTTCTATAGTAAATTTTTCACAAATTATTTTTTTATTGTCGCAAATTTTAAATACGCCAGGGATTGCCTTTTCTATAATAAATTATTCAAAAAATAATTTTTTACTGTCGCAAATTTAAAATACGCCAGGGATTGCCTTTTCTACAGTAAGTTTTTCAAAAAATAATTTTATACTGTCCCAAATTTTATATACGCCAGGGATTGCCTCTTCTATAGTAAATTTTGCAAAAAATAATTTTTTACTGTCGCAAATTTTAATTGCGCCAGGGATTGCCTTTTCCATAGTAATGTTTTCACAAATTAATTTTTAACTGTCGCAAATTTTAAATACGCCAGGGATTGCCTTTTCTATAGTAAATTATTCAAAAAATAATTTTTTACTGTCGCAAATTTTAACTGCGCCAGGGATTGCCTTTTCTATAGCAAATTTTTCAAAAAATAATTTTATACTGTCGCAAATTTTAAATACGCCAGGCATTGCCTTTTCTATAGTAAATTTTTCAAAAAATAATTTTATACTGTCGCAAATTTTAATTACGCCAGGGATTGCCTTTTCTATAGTAAATTTTTCACAAATTAATTTTTTACTGTCGCAAATTTTAAATACGCGAGGGATTGCCTTTTCTATAGTAAATTATTCAAAAAATAATTTTTTACAGTCGCAAATTTTAAATAAGCCAGGGATTGCCTTTTCTACAGTAAATTTTTCACAAATTAATTTTTTACTGTCGCAAAATTTAATTACGCCAGGGATTGCCTTTTCTACAGTAAATTTTTCAAAAAATAATTTTTTACTGTCGCAAATTTTAATTACGCCAGGGATAGCCTTTTCTATAGTAAATTTTTCACAAATTAATTTTTTACTGTCGCAAATTTTAATTACGCCAGGGATTGCCTTTTCTATAGTAAATTTTTCACAAATTAATTTTTTATTGTCGCAAATTTTAATTACGCCAGGGATTGCCTTTTCTATAGTAAATTTTTCACAAATTAATTTTTTATTGTTGCAAATTTAAAAACGCCAGGGATTGCCTTTTCTATAGTAAATTTAGCAAAAAAATAATTTTTTACTGTCGCAAATTTTAATTACACCAGGGATTGAATTTTCTACAGTAAATTTTTCAAAAAATAATTTTTTACTTTCGCAAGTTTTAATTACGCCAGCAGGGATTGCCTTTTCTATAGTAAATTTTTCACAAATTAATTTTTTATTGTCGCAAATTTTAATTACGCCAGGGATTGCCTTTTCTATAATAAATTTTTCACAAATTAATTTTTTATTGTTGCAAATTTAAAAACGCCAGGGATTGCCTTTTCTATAGTAAATTTTCAAAATTTAATTTTTTACTGTCGCAAATTTTAATTACGCCAGGGATTGCCTTTTCTATAGTAAATTTAGCAAAAAAATAATTTTTTACTGTCGCAAATTTTAATTACACCAGGGATTGAATTTTCTACAGTAAATTTTTCAAAAAATAATTTTTTACTTTCGCAAGTTTTAATTGCGCCAGGGATTGCCTTTTGTACAGTAAATTTTGCAAAAAATAATTTTGTACTGTCGAAAAATTTTAATTACGCCAGGAATTGCCTTTTCTATAGTAAATTTTTCAAAAAATAATTTTTTACTGTCGCAAATTTTAATTACGCCAGGGATTGCCTTTTCTATAGTAAATTATTCAAAAAATAATTTTTTACTGTCGCAAATTTTAAATAGGCCAGGGATTGCCTTTTCTACAGTAAATTTTTCAAAAACTAATTTTATACTGTCGCAAATTTTAATTACGCCAGGTATTGCCTTTTCTATGGTAAATTTTTCACAAATTAATTTTTTACTGTCGCAAATTTTAAACACGCCAGGGATTGCCTTTTGTATAGTAATTTTTTCAAAAATTATTTTTTTTGTCGCAAATTTTAATTATTCCAGGGATTGCCTTTTCTATAGTAAATTATTCAAAAAATAATTTTTTACTGTCGCAAATTTTAAATACGCCAGGCATTGCCTTTTCTATAGTAAATTTTTCAAAAAATAATTTTATACTGTCGCAAATTTTAATTACGCCAGGGATTGCCTTTTCTATAGTAAATTATTCAAAAAATAATTTTTTACTGTCACAAATTTTAATTGCGCCAGGGATTGCCTTTTCTACAGTAAATTTTTCAAAAATAATTTTTTACTGTTGCAAATTTTAATTGCGCCAGGGATTGCCTTTTCTATAGTAAATTTTTCACAAATTATTTTTTTATTGTCGCAAATTTTAAATACGCCAGGGATTGCCTTTTCTATAATAAATTATTCAAAAAATAATTTTTTACTGTCGCAAATTTAAAATACGCCAGGGATTGCCTTTTCTACAGTAAGTTTTTCAAAAAATAATTTTATACTGTCGCAAATTTTATATACGCCAGGGATTGCCTCTTCTATAGTAAATTTTGCAAAAAATAATTTTTTACTGTCGCAAATTTTAATTGCGCCAGGGATTGCCTTTTCCATAGTAAATGTTTCACAAATTAATTTTTAACTGTCGCAAATTTTAAATACGCCAGGGATTGCCTTTTCTATAGTAAATTATTCAAAAAATAATTTTTTACTGTCGCAAATTTTAACTGCGCCAGGGATTGCCTTTTCTATAGCAAATTTTAAATACGCCAGGCATTGCCTTTTCTATAGTAAATTTTTCAAAAAATAATTTTATACTGTCGCAAATTTTAATTGCGCCAGGGATTGCCTTTTCTATAGTAAATTTTTCACAAATTAATTTTTTACTGTCGCAAATTTTAAATACGCGAGGGATTGCCTTTTCTATAGTAAATTATTCAAAAAATAATTTTTTACAGTCGCAAATTTTAAATAAGCCAGGGATTGCCTTTTCTACAGTAAATTTTTCACAAATTAATTTTTTACTGTCGCAAAATTTAATTACGCCAGGGATTTCCTTTTCTACAGTAAATTTTTCAAAAAATAATTTTTTACTGTCGCAAATTTTAATTACGCCAGGGATAGCCTTTTCTATAGTAAATTTTTCACAAATTAATTTTTTACTGTCGCAAATTTTAATTACGCCAGGAATTGCCTTTTCTATAGTAAATTATTCAAAAAATAATTTTTTACTGTCACAAATTTTAATTGCGCCAGGGATTGCCTTTTCTACAGTAAATTTTCAAAAAATAATTTTTTACTGTTGCAAATTTTAATTGCGCCAGGGATTGCCTTTTCTATAGTAAATTTTTCACAAATTAATTTTTTATTGTCGCAAATTTTAAATACGCCAGGGATTGCCTTTTCTATAATAAATTTTTCAAAAAATAATTTTCTACTGTCGCAAATTTTAATTGCGCCAGGGATTGCCTTTTCTACATAAATTTTTCAAAAAATAATTTTTTAGTGTCGCAAATTTTAATTGCGCCAGGGATTGCCTTTTCTACAGTAAATTTTACAAAAAATAATTTTATACTGTCGCAAATTTTAATTACGCCAGGGATTGCCTTTTCTATAGTAAATTTAGCAAAAAAATAATTTTTTAATGTCGCAAATTTTAATTACGCCAGGGATCGCATTTTCTACAGTAAATTTTTCAAAAAATAATTTTTTACTTTCGCAAGTTTTAATTGCGCCAGGGATTGCCTTGTGTACAGTAAATTTTTCAAAAAATAATTTTGTACTGTCGAAAATTTTAATTACGCCAGGAATTGCCTTTTCTACCGTAAATTTTTCAAAAAATAATTTTTTACTGTCGCAAATTTTAATTGCGCCAGGGATTGCGTTTTCTACAGTAAATTTTACAAAAAATAATTTTATACTGTCGCAAATTTTAATTAAACCAGGGATTGCCTTTTCTATAGTAAATTTTTCAAAATTTAATTTTTTACTGTCGCAAATTTTAATTGCGCCAGGGATTGCCTTTCCTATAGGAAATTTTCCACAAATTAATTTTATACTGTCGCAAATTTTAAATACGCCAGGGATTGCCTCTTCTATAGTAAATTTTGCAAAAAATAATTTATTACTGTCGCAAATTTTAATTACGCCAGGGATTGCCTTTTCTATAGTATATTTTGCAAAAAAATAATTTTTTACTGTCGCAAATTTTAATTACGCCAGGGATTGCCTTTTCTATAGTAAATTATTCAAAAATTAATTTTTTACTGTCGCAAATTTTAAATACGCCAGGGATTGTCTTTTCTATAGTAAATTATTCAAAAAATAATTTTTTACTCTCGCAAATTTTAAATACCCCAGGGATTGCCTTTTCTATAGTAACTTTTTCAAAAATTAATTTTTTTACTGTCGCAAATTTTAAATAAGCCAGGGATTGCCTTTTGTATAGTAAATTATTCAAAAAATAATTTTTTACTGTCGCAAATTTTAATTGCGCCAGGGGTTGCCTTTTCTACAGTAAATTTTTCATAAAATAATTTTTTACTGTCGCAAATTTTAATTGCGCCAGGGATTGCCTTTTCTATAGTAAATTATTCAAAAACTAATTTTTTACTGTCGCAAATTTTAATTACGCCAGGGATTGCCTTTTCTATAGTAAATTATTCAAAAAATAATTTTTTACTGTCGCAAATTTTAAATACGCCAGGGATTGCCTTTGCTATAGTAAATTTTTCAAAAATTAATATTTTACTGTCGCAAATTTTAATTGCGGTAGGGATTAAATTTTCTACAGTAAATTTTTTACTGTCGCAAGTTTTAATTGCGCCAGGGATTGCCTTTTCTACAGTAAATTCTGCAAAAAATAATTTTTAACTGTCGCAAATTTTAAATACGCCAGGGATTGCCTTTTCTATAGTAAATTATTCAAAAAATAATTTTTTACTGTCGCAAATTTTAACTGCGCCAGGGATTGCCTTTTCTATAGCAAATTTTTCAAAAAATAATTTTATACTGTCGCAAATTTTAAATACGCCAGGCATTGCCTTTTCTATAGTAAATTTTTCAAAAAATAATTTTATACTGTCGCAAATTTTAATTGCGCCAGGGATTGCCTTTTCTATAGTAAATTTTTCACAAATTAATTTTTTACTGTCGCAAATTTTAAATACGCGAGGGATTGCCTTTTCTATAGTAAATTATTCAAAAAATAATTTTTTACAGTCGCAAATTGTAAATAAGCCAGGGATTGCCTTTTCTACAGTAAATTTTTCACAAATTAATTTTTTACTGTCGCAAAATTTAATTACGCCAGGGATTGCCTTTTCTACAGTAAATTTTTCAAAAAATAATTTTTTACTGTCGCAAATTTTAATTACGCCAGGGATAGCCTTTTCTATAGTAAATTTTTCACAAATTAATTTTTTACTGTCGCAAATTTTAATTACGCCAGGGATTGCCTTTTCTATAGTAAATTTTTCACAAATTAATTTTTTATTGTCGCAAATTTTAATTACGCCAGGGATTGCCTTTTCTATAGTAAATTTTTCACAAATTAATTTTTTATTGTTGCAAAATTAAAAACGCCAGGGATTGCCTTTTCTATAGTAAATTTAGCAAAAAAATAATTTTTTACTGTCGCAAATTTTAATTACACCAGGGATTGAATTTTCTACAGTAAATTTTTCAAAAAATAATTTTTTACTTTCGCAAGTTTTAATTACGCCAGGGATTGCCTTTTCTATAGTAAATTTTTCACAAATTAATTTTTTATTGTCGCAAATTTTAATTACGCCAGGGATTGCCTTTTCTATAATAAATTTTTCACAAATTAATTTTTTATTGTTGCAAATTTAAAAACGCCAGGGATTGCCTTTTCTATAGTAAATTTTTCAAAATTTAATTTTTTACTGTCGCAAATTTTAATTACGCCAGGGATTGCCTTTTCTATAGTAAATTTAGCAAAAAAATAATTTTTTACTGTCGCAAATTTTAATTACACCAGGGATTGAATTTTCTACAGTAAATTTTTCAAAAAATAATTTTTTACTTTCGCAAGTTTTAATTGCGCCAGGGATTGCCTTTTGTACAGTAAATTTTGCAAAAAATAATTTTGTACTGTCGAAAATTTTAATTACGCCAGGAATTGCCTTTTCAATAGTAAATTTTTCAAAAAATAATTTTTTACTGTCGCAAATTTTAATTACGCCAGGGATTGCCTTTTCTATAGTAAATTATTCAAAAAATAATTTTTTACTGTCGCAAATTTTAAATAGGCCAGGGATTGCCTTTTCTACAGTAAATTTTTCAAAAACTAATTTTATACTGTCGCAAATTTTAATTACGCCAGTTATTGCCTTTTCTATGGTAAATTTTTCACAAATTAATTTTTTACTGTCGCAAATTTTAAACACGCCAGGGATTGCCTTTTGTATAGTAATTTTTTCAAAAATTATTTTTTTTGTCGCAAATTTTAATTATTCCAGGGATTGCCTTTTCTATAGTAAATTATTCAAAAAATAATTTTTTACTGTCGCAAATTTTAAATACGCCAGGGATTTCCTTTTCTATAGTAAATTTTTCAAAAATTAATTTTTTACTGTCGCAAATTTTAATTGGGGCAGGGATTGAATTTTCTACAGTAAATTTTTCAAAAAATAATTTTTTACTGTCGCAAATTTTAATCGCGCCGGGGATTGCCTTTTCCAAAGTAAATTTTTCACAAATTAATTTTTTACTGTCGCAAATTTTAAGTACGCCAAGGATTGCCTTTTCTATAGTAAATTATTCAAAAAATAATTTTTTACTGTCGCAAATTTTAAATACGCCAGGGATTGCCTTTTCTACAGTAAATTTTTCACAAATTAATTTTTTACTGTCGCAAAATTTAATTACGGCAGGGATTGCCTTTTCTACAGTAAATTTTTCAAAAAATAATTTTTTACTGTCGCAAATTTTAATTACGCCAGGGATTGCCTTTTCTATAGTAAATTTTTCACAAATTAATTTTTTACTTTCGCAAATTTTAATTACGCCAGGGATTGCCTTTTCTATAGTAAATTATTCAAAAAATAATTTATTACTGTCACAAATTTTAATTGCGCCAGGGATTGCCTTTTCTACAGTAAATTTTTCAAAAAATAATTTTTTACTGTTGCAAATTTTAATTGCGCCAGGGATTGCCTTTTCTATAGTAAATTTTTCACAAATTATTTTTTTATTGTCGCAAATTTTAAATACGCCAGGGATTGCCTTTTCTATAATAAATTATTCAAAAAATAATTTTTTACTGTCGCAAATTTAAAATACGCCAGGGATTGCCTTTTCTACAGTAAGTTTTTCAAAAAATAATTTTATACTGTCGCAAATTTTATGTACGCCAGGGATTGCCTCTTCTATAGTAAATTTTGCAAAAAATAATTTTTTACTGTCGCAAATTTTAATTGCGCCAGGGATTGCCTTTTCCATAGTAAATGTTTCACAAATTAATTTTTAACTGTCGCAAATTTTAAATACGCCAGGGATTGCCTTTTCTATAGTAAATTATTCAAAAAATAATTTTTTACTGTCGCAAATTTTAACTGCGCCAGGGATTGCCTTTTCTATAGCAAATTTTTCAAAAAATAATTTTATACTGTCGCAAATTTTAAATACGCCAGACATTGCCTTTTCTATAGTAAATTTTTCAAAAAATAATTTTATACTGTCGCAAATTTTAATTGCGCCAGGGATTGCCTTTTCTATAGTAAATTTTTCACAAATTAATTTTTTACTGTCGCAAATTTTAAATACGCGAGGGATTGCCTTTTCTATAGTAAATTATTCAAAAAATAATTTTTTACAGTCGCAAATTTTAAATAAGCCAGGGATTGCCTTTTCTACAGTAAATTTTTCACAAATTAATTTTTTACTGTCGCAAAATTTAATTACGCCAGGGATTTCCTTTTCTACAGTAAATTTTTCAAAAAATAATTTTTTACTGTCGCAAATTTTAATTACGCCAGGGATAGCCTTTTCTATAGTAAATTTTTCACAAATTAATTTTTTACTGTCGCAAATTTTAATTACGCCAGGGATTGCCTTTTCTATAGTAAATTATTCAAAAAATAATTTTTTACTGTCACAAATTTTAATTGCGCCAGGGATTGCCTTTTCTACAGTAAATTTTTCAAAAAATAATTTTTTACTGTTGCAAATTTTAATTGCGCCAGGGATTGCCGTTTCTATAGTAAATTTTTCACAAATTAATTTTTTATTGTCGCAAATTTTAAATACGCCAGGGATTGCCTTTTCTATAATAAATTTTTCAAAAAATAATTTTCTACTGTCGCAAATTTTAATTGCGCCAGGGATTGCCTTTTCTACATAAATTTTTCAAAAAATAATTTTTTAGTGTCGCAAATTTTAATTGCGCCAGGGATTGCCTTTTCTACAGTAAATTTTACAAAAAATAATTTTATACTGTCGCAAATTTTAATTACGCCAGGGATTGCCTTTTCTATAGTAAATTTAGCAAAAAAATAATTTTTTAATGTCGCAAATTTTAATTACGCCAGGGATCGCATTTTCTACAGTAAATTTTTCAAAAAATAATTTTTTACTTTCGCAAGTTTTAATTGCGCCAGGGATTGCCTTGTGTACAGTAAATTTTTCAAAAAATAATTTTGTACTGTCGAAAATTTTAATTACGCCAGGAATTGCCTTTTCTACCGTAAATTTTTCAAAAAATAATTTTTTACTGTCGCAAATTTTAATTGCGCCAGGGATTGCGTTTTCTACAGTAAATTTTACAAAAAATAATTTTATACTGTCGCAAATTTTAATTAAACCAGGGATTGCCTTTTCTATAGTAAATTTTTCAAAATTTAATTTTTTACTGTCGCAAATTTTAATTGCGCCAGGGATTGCCTTTCCTATAGGAAATTTTCCACAAATTAATTTTATACTGTCGCAAATTTTAAATACGCCAGGGATTGCCTCTTCTATAGTAAATTTTGCAAAAAATAATTTATTACTGTCGCAAATTTTAATTACGCCAGGGATTGCCTTTTCTATAGTATATTTTGCAAAAAAATAATTTTTTACTGTCGCAAATTTTAATTACGCCAGGGATTGCCTTTGCTATAGTAAATTATTCAAAAATTAATTTTTTACTGTCGCAAATTTTAAATACGCCAGGGATTGTCTTTTCTATAGTAAATTATTCAAAAAATAATTTTTTACTGTCGCAAATTTTAAATACCCCAGGGATTGCCTTTTCTATAGTAACTTTTTCAAAAATTAATTTTTTTACTGTCGCAAATTTTAAATAAGCCAGGGATTGCCTTTTGTATAGTAAATTATTCAAAAAATAATTTTTTTGCTGTCGCAAATTTTAATTGCGCCAGGGGTTGCCTTTTCTACAGTAAATTTTTCATAAAATAATTTTTTACTGTCGCAAATTTTAATTGCGCCAGGGATTGCCTTTTCTATAGTAAATTATTCAAAAACTAATTTTTTACTGTCGCAAATTTTAATTACGCCAGGGATTGCCTTTTCTATAGTAAATTATTCAAAAAATAATTTTTTACTGTCGCAAATTTTAAATACGCCAGGGATTGCCTTTGCTATAGTAAATTTTTCAAAAATTAATATTTTACTGTCGCAAATTTTAATTGCGGTAGGGATTAAATTTTCTACAGTAAATTTTTTACTGTCGCAAGTTTTAATTGCGCCAGGGATTGCCTTTTCTACAGTAAATTCTGCAAAAAATAATTTTTTACTGTCGAAAATTTTAATTACGCCAGGGATTGCCTTTTCTTTAGTAAATTTTTCAAAAAATTATTTTTTACTGTCGCAAAATTTAATTACGCCAGGGATTGCCTTTTCTATAGTAAATTATTCAAAAAATAATTTTTTACTGTCGCAAATTTTAAATACGCCAGGGATTGCCTTTTCTACAGTAAATTTTTCAAAAAATAATTTTATACTGTCGCAAATTTTAAATACGCCTGGGATTGCCTCTTCTATAGAAAATTTTGCAAAAAATTATTTTGTACTGTCGCAAATTTTAATTGCACCAGGGATTGCCTTTTCTATAGTAAATTTTTCACAAAGTAATTTTTAACTGTCGCAAATTTTAAATACGGCAGGGATTGCCTTTTCTATAGTAAATTATTCAAAAAATAATTTTTTACTGTCGCAAATTTTAATTACGCCAGGGATTGCCTTTTCTATAGTAAATTTTTCAAAAAATAATTTTTTTCTGTCGCAAATTTTAATTGCGCCAGGGATTGCCTTTTCTATAGTAAATTTTTCAAAAAATAATTTTTTACTGTCGCAAATTTTAAATACGCCAGGGATTGCCTTTTCTACAGTAAATTTTTCAAAAAATAATTTTTTACTGTCGCAAATTTTAATTGCGCCAGGGATTGCCTTTTCTACAGTAAATTTTTCAAAAAATAATTTTTTGCTGTCGCAAGTTTTAATTGCGCCAGGGATTGTCTTTTCTATAGTAAATTTTTCACAAATTAATTTTTTACTCTCCCAAATTTTAAATCCGCCAGGGATTGCCTCTTCTATAGTAAATAATTCAAAAAATATTTTTTTACTGTCGCAAATTTTAATTGCGCCAGGTATTGCCTTTTCTACAGCAAATTTTTCAAAAAATTATTTTCTACTGTCGCAAATTTTAATTGCGCCAGGGTTTGTCTTTTCTATAGTAAATTTTTCAAAAATTAATTTTTTACTGTCGCAAATTTTAAATACGCCAGGGATTGCCTTTTCTATAGTAAATTTTTCAAAAAATAATTTTTTACTGTCGCAAATTTTAATTGTGCCAGGGATTGCCTTTTCTACAGTAAATTTTTCAAAAAATAATTTTTAACTGTCGCAAATTTTAATTGCGCCAGGTATTGCCTTTTCTACAGTAAATTTTTCAAAAAATATTTTTTTACTGTCGCAAATTTTAATTGCGCCAGGGATTGCCTTTTCTATAGTTAATTTTTCACAAATTAATTTTTTACTGTCGCAAATTTTAAATCCGCCAGGGATTGCCTTTTCTATAGTAAATTATTCAAAAAATAATTTTTTACTGTCGCAAATTTTAAATACGCCAGGGATTGCCTTTTCTACAGTAAATTTTTCAAAAAATAATTTTATACTGTCGCAAATTTTAAATACGCCAGGGATTGCCTCTTCTATAGTAAATTTTGCAAAAAATTATTTTTTACTGTCGCAAATTTTAATTGCACCAGGGATTGCCTTTTCTATAGTAAATTTTTCACAAAGTAATTTTTAACTGTCGCAAATTTTAAATACGGCAGGGATTGCCTTTTCTATAGTAAATTATTCAAAAAATAATTTTTTACTGTCGCAAATTTTAATTACGCCAGGGATTGCCTTTTCTATAGTAAATTTTTCAAAAAATAATTTTATACTGTCGCAAATTTTAAATACGCCAGGGATTTCCCTTTCTATAGTAAATTTTTCAAAAAATAATTTTATACTGTCGCAAATTTTAAATACGCCAGGGATTGCCTCTTCTATAGTAAATTTTGCAAAAAATTATTTTTTACTGTCGCAAATTTTAATTGCGCCAGGGATTGCCTTTTCTATAGTAAATTTTTCAAAAAATAATTTTATACTGTCGCAAATTTTAATTGCGCCAGGGATTGCCTTTCTACAGTAAATTTTTCAAAAAATAATTTTCTACTGTCGCAAATTTTAATTGCGCCAGGGATTGCCTTTTCTACAGTAAATTTTTCAAAAAATAATTTTTTACTGTCGCAAATTTTAATTGCGCCAGGGATTGCGTGTTCTACAGTAAATTTTACAAAAAATAATTTTATAGTGTCGCAAATTTTAATTGCGACAGGGATTGCCTTTTCTATAGTAAATTTTGCAAAAAAATAATTTTTTACTGTCGCAAATTTTAATTACGCCAGGGATTGCCTTTTCTATAGTAAATTTTTCAAAAATTAATTTTTTACTGTCGCAAATTTTAAATACGCCAGGGATTGCCTTTTCTATAGTAAATTATTCAAAAAATAATTTTTTACTGTCGCAAATTTTAATTACGACAGGGATTGCCTTTTCTATAGTAAATTTTTCAAAAAATAATTTTTTACTGTCGCAAATTTTAATTGCGCCAGGGATTGCCTTTTATATAGTTAATTTTTCAAAAAATTATTTTTTACTGTCGCAAATTTTAAATACGCCAGGGATTGCCTTTTGTACAGTAAATTTTTCAAAAAATATTTTTTTACTGTCACAAATTTTAATTACGCCAGGGATTGCCTTTTCTATAGTAAATTTTTCAAAAATTAATTTTTTACTGTCGCAAATTTTAAATACGCCAGGGATTGCCTTTTCTATAGTAAATTTTTCACAAATTAATTTTTTACTGTCGCCAATTTTAAATACTCCAGGGATTGCATTTTCTAGAGTAAATTTTTCACAAATTAATTTTATACTGTCGCAAATTTTAATTGCGCCCGGGATTGCCTTTTCTATAGTAAATTTTTCAACAATTAATTTTTTACTGTCGCAAATTTAAACTACGCCAGGTATTGCCTTTTCTATAGTAAATTATTCAAAAAATAATTTTTTACTGTCGCAAATTTAAAATACGCCAGGGATTGCCTTTTCTATAGTAAATTTTTCAAAAAATAATTTTTTACTGTCGCAAATTTTATTTGCCCCAAGGATTGCCTTTTCTACAGTAAATTTTTCAAAAAATAACTTTTTGCTGTCGCAAGTTTTAATTGCGCCAGGGATTGTCTTTTCTATAGTAAATTTTTCACAAATTAATTTTTTACTCTCGCAAATTTTAAATCCGCCAGGGATTGCCTCTTCTATAGTAAATAATTCAAAAAATATTTTTTTACTGTCGCAAATTTTAATTGCGCCAGGTATTGCCTTTTCTACAGTAAATTTTTCAAAAAATAATTTTCTACTGTCGCAAATTTTAACTGCGCCAGGGATTGTCTTTTCTATAGTAAATTTTTCAAAAATTAATTTTTTACTGTCGCAAATTTTAAATACGCCAGGGATTACCTTTTCTATAGTAAATTATTCAAAAAATAATTTTTTACTGTCGCAAATTTTAATTTCGCCAGGGATTGCCTTTTCTACAGTAAATTTTTCATAAAATAATTTTTTACTGTCGCAAATTTTAATTGCGCCAGGGATTGCCTATTCTATAGTAAATTTTTCAAAAACTAATTTTTTACTGTCGAAAATTTTAATTACGCCAGGGATTGCCTTTTGTACAGTAAATTTTTCAAAAAATAATTTTTTGCTGTCGCAAGTTTTAATTGCGCCAGGGATTGTCTTTTCTATAGTAAATTTTTCACAAATTAATTTTTTACTCTGGCAAATTTTAAATCCGCCAGGTATTGCCTTTTCCATAGTAAATTATTCAAAAAATAATTTTTTACTGTCGCAAATTTTAAATACGCCAGGGATTGCCTTTTCTATAGTAAATTATTCAAAAAATAATTTTTTACTGTCGCAAATTTTAAATACGCCAGGGATTGCCTGTTCTATAGTAAATTTTTCAAAAATTAATTTTTTACTGTCGCAAATTTTAAATGCGGCAGGGATTGAATTTTCTACAGTAAATTTTTTACTGTCGCAAGTTTTAATTGCGCCAGGTATTGCCTTTTCTGCAGTAAATTTTTCAAAAAATAATTTTCTAGTGTCGCAAATTTTAATTGCGCCAGGGTTTGTCTTTTCTATAGTAAATTTTTCAAAAATTAATTTTTTACTGTCGCAAATTTTAAATACGCCAGGGATTGCCTTTTCTATAATAAATTATTCAAAAAATAATTTTTTACTGTCGCAAATTTTAATTACGCCAGGGATTGCCTTTTCTATAGTAAATTTTTCAAAAAATAATTTTTTACTGTCGCAAATTTTAATTGCGCCAGGGATTGCCTTTTCTATAGTAAATTTTTCAAAAAATAATTTTTTACTGTCGCAAATTTTAAATACGCCAGGGATTGCCTTTTCTATAATAAATTATTCAAAAAATAATTTTTTACTGTCGCAAATTTTAATTACGCCAGGGATTGCCTTTTCTATAGTAAATTTTTCAAAAAATAATTTTTTACTGTCGCAAATTTTAATTGCGCCAGGGATTGCCTTTTCTATAGTAAATTTTTCAAAAAATAATTTTTTACTGTCGCAAATTTTAAATACGCCAGGGATTGCCTTTTCCACAGTAAATTTTTCAAAAAATAATTTTTTACTGTCGCAAATTTTAGTTACGCCAGCGATTCCCTTTTCTATAGTAAATTTTTCAAAAATTAATTTTTTACTCTCGCAAATTTTAAATACGCCAGGTATTGCCTTTTCTATAGTAAATTTTTCTCAAATTAATTTTTTACTGTCGCAAATTTTATATACGCCAGGGATTGCCTTTTCTATAGTAAATTTTTCACAAATTAATTTTATACTGTCGCAAATTTTAATTGCGCCAGGGATTGCCTTTTCTATAGTAAATTTTTCAAAAAATAATTTTCTACTGTCGCAAATTTTAATTGCGCCAGGAATTGCCTTTTCTACAGTAAATTTTTCAAAATTTAGTTTTATACTGTGGCAAATTTTAAATACGCCAGGGATTGCCTTTTCTATAGTAAATTTTTCAAAAAATAATTTTTTACTGGCGCAAATTTTAATTGCGCCAGGGATTGCCTATTCTACAGTAAATTTTTCAAAAAACTAATTTTATACTGTCGCAAATTTTAATTACGCCAGGTATTGCCTTTTCTATAGTAAATTTTTCACAAATTAATTTTTTACTGTCGCAAATTTTAAACACGCCAGGGATTGCCTTTTCTATAGTAATTTTTTCAAAAACTAATTTTTTACTGTCGCAAATTTTAATTACGCCAGGGATTGCCTTTTCTATAGTAAATTATTCAAAAAATAATTTTTTACTGTCGCAAATTTTAAATACGCCAGGGATTGCCTTTTCTATAGTAAATTTTTCAAAAATTAATTTTTTACTTTCGCAAATTTTAAGTGGGGCAGGGATTGAATTTTCTACAGTAAATTTTTCAAAAAATAATTTTTTACTGTCGCAAATTTTAATCGCGCCGGGGATTGCCTTTTCCAAAGTAAATTTTTCACACGTTAATTTTTTACTGTCGCAAATTTTAAATACGCCAGGGATTGCCTTTTCTATAGTAAATTATTCAAAAAATAATTTTTTACTGTCGCAAATTTTAAATACGACAGGGATTTTTTTTTCTACAGTAAATTTTTCACAAATTAATTTTTTACTGTCGCAAAATTTAATTACGCCAGGGATTGCCTTTTCTACAGTAAATTTTTCAAAAAATAATTTTTTACTGTTGCAAATTTTAATTGCGCCAGGGATTGCCTTGTCTATAGTAAATTTTTCACAAATTAATTTTTTATTGTCGCAAATTTTAAATACGCCAGGGATTGCCTTTTCTATAATAAATTATTCAAAAAATAATTTTTTACTGTCGCAAATTTAAAATACGCCAGGGATTGCCTTTTCTACAGTAAGTTTTTCAAAAAATAATTTTATACTGTCGCAAATTTTAAATACGCCAGGGATTGCCTCTTCTATAGTAAATTTTGCAAAAAATTATTTTTTACTGTCGCAAATTTTAATTGCGCCAGGGATTGCCTTTTCCATAGTAAATGTTTCACAAATTAATTTTTAACTGTCGCAAATTTTAAATACGCCAGGGATTGCCTTTTCTATAGTAAATTATTCAAAAAATAATTTTTTACTGTCGCAAATTTTAACTGCGCCACGGATTGCCTTTTCTATAGCAAATTTTTCAAAAAATAAGTTTATACTCTCGCAAATTTTAAATACGCCAGGGATTGCCTTTTCTATAGTAAATTTTTCAAAAAATAATTTTATACTGTCGCAAATTTTAATTGCGCCAGGGATTGCCTTTTCTATAGAAAATTATTCACAAATTAATTTTTTACTGTCGCAAATTATAAATACGCCAGGGATTGCCTTTTCTATAGTAAATTATTCAAAAAATAATTTTTTACTGTCGCAAATTTTAAATACGCCAGGGATTGCCTTTTCTACAGTAAATTTTTCACAAATTAATTTTTTACTGTCGCAAAATTTAATTACGCCAGGGATTGCCTTTTCAACAGTAAATTTTTCAAAAAATAATTTTTTACTGTCGCAAATTTTAATTACGCCAGGGATTGCCTTTTCTATAGTAAATTTTTCACAAATTAATTTTTTACTGTCGCAAATTTTAATTACGCCAGGGATTGCCTTTTCTATAGTAAATTATTCAAAAAATAATTTTTTACTGTCACAAATTTTAATTGCGCCAGGGATTGCCTTTTCTACAGTAAATTTTTCAAAAAGAATTTTTTACTGTTGCAAATTTTAATTGCGCCAGGGATTGCCTTTTCTATAGTAAATTTTTCACAAATTAATTTTTTATTGTCGCAAATTTTAAATACGCCAGGGATTGCCTTTTCTATAATAAATTTTTCAAAAAATAATTTTCTACTGTCGCAAATTTTACTTGCGCCAGGGATTGCCTTTTCTACATAAATTTTTCAAAAAATATTTTTTTTAGTGTCGCAAATTTTAATTGCGCCAGGGATTGCCTTTTCTACAGTAAATTTTACAAAAAATAATTTTATGCTCTCGCAAATTTTAATTACGCCAGGGATTGCCTTTTCTATAGTAAATTTTTCAAAATTTAATTTTTTACTGTCGCAAATTTTAATTACGCCAGGGATTGCCTTTTCTATAGTAAATTTAGCAAAAAAATAATTTTTTACTGTCGCAAATTTTAATTACACCAGGGATTGAATTTTCTACAGTAAATTTTTCAAAAAATAATTTTTTACTTTCGCAAGTTTTAATTGCGCCAGGGATTGCCTTTTGTACAGTAAATTTTGCAAAAAATAATTTTGTACTGTCGAAAATTTTAATTGCGCCAGGGATTGCCTTTTCTACAGTAAATTTTTCAAAAAATAATTTTTTACTGTTGCAAATTTTAATTGCGCCAGGGATTGCCTTTTCTATAGTAAATTTTTCACAAATTAATTTTTTATTGTCGCAAATTTTAAATACGCCAGGGATTGCCTTTTCTACATAAATTTTTCAAAAAATATTTTTTTTAGTGTCGCAAATTTTAAATACGCCAGGGATTGCCTTTTCTATAGTAAATTTTTCAAAATTTAATTTTTTACTGTCGCAAATTTTAATTACGCCAGGGATTGCCTTTTCTATAGTAAATTTAGCAAAAAAATAATTTTTTACTGTAGCAAATTTTAATTACACCAGGGATTGAATTTTCTACAGTAAATTTTTCAAAAAATAATTTTTTACTTTCGCAAGTTTTAATTACGCCAGGCATTGCCTTTTCTATAGTAAATTTTTCACAAATTAATTTTTTATTGTCGCAAATTTTAATTACGCCAGGGATTGCCTTTTCTATAGTAAATTTTTCGCAAATTAATTTTTTATTGTCGCAAATTTAAATACGCCAGGGATTGCCTTTTCTATAGTAAATTTTTCAAAATTTAATTTTTTACTGTCGCAAATTTTAATTACGCCAGGGATTGCCTTTTCTATAGTAAATTTAGCAAAAAAATAATTTTTTACTGTCGCAAATTTTAATTACACCAGGGATTGAATTTTCTACAGTAAATTTTTCAAAAAATAATTTTTTACTTTCGCAAGTTTTAATTGCGCCAGGGATTGCCTTTTGTACAGTAAATTTTGCAAAAAATAATTTTGTACTGTCGAAAATTTTAATTACGCCAGGAATTGCCTTTTCTATAGTAAATTTTTCACAAATTAATTTTTTACTGTCGCAAATTTTAAACACGCCAGGGATTGCCTTTTGTATAGTAATTTTTTCAAAAATTATTTTTTACTGTCGCAAATTTTAATTATTCCAGGGATTGCCTTTTCCAAAGTAAATTTTTCACAAATTAATTTTTTACTGTCGCAAATTTTAAATACGCCAGGGATTGCCTTTTCTATAGTAAATTATTCAAAAAATAATTTTTTACTGTCGCAAATTTTAAATACGACAGGGATTGCCTTTTCTACAGTAAATTTTTCACAAATTAATATTTTACTGTCGCAAA
The DNA here is from genome assembly GCA_963930735.1 of Dioctria linearis. Lineage (NCBI taxonomy): Eukaryota > Metazoa > Arthropoda > Insecta > Diptera > Asilidae > Dioctria > Dioctria linearis. The sequence goes on along the minus strand of CAWVNZ010002845.1, from coordinate 1,138 downwards.
ATTTAATTACGCCAGGGATTGCCTTTTCTATAATAAATTATTCAAAAAATAATTTTTTACTGTCGCAAATTTAAAATACGCCAGGGATTGCCTCTTCTACAGTAAGTTTTTCAAAAAATAATTTTATACTATCGCAAATTTTATATACGCCAGGGATTGCCTCTTCTATAGTAAATTTTGCAAAAATAATTTTTTACTGTCGCAAATTTTAATTGCGCCAGGGATTGCCTTTTCCATAGTAAATGTTTCACAAATTAATTTTTAACTGTCGCAAATTTTAAATACGCCAGGGATTGCCTTTTCTATAGTAAATTATACAAAAAATAATTTTTTACTGTCGCAAATTTTAACTGCGCCAGGGATTGCCTTTTCTATAGCAAATTGTTCAAAAAATAATTTTATACTGTCACAAATTTTAAATACGCCAGGCATTGCCTTTTCTATAGTAAATTTTTCAAAAAATAATTTTATACTGTCGCAAATTTTAATTGCGCCAGGGATTGCCTTTTCTATAGTAAATTTTTCACAAATTAATTTTTTACTGTCGCAAATTTTAAATACGCGAGGGATTGCCTTTTCTATAGTAAATTATTCAAAAAATTATTTTTTACAGTCGCAAATTTTAAATACGCCAGGGATTGCCTTTTCTACAGTAAATTTTTCACAAATTAATTTTTTACTGTCGCAAAATTTAATTACGCCAGGGATTGCCTTTTCTACAGTAAATTTTTCAAAAAATAATTTTTTACTGTCGCAAATTTTAATTACGCCAGGGATTGCCTTTTCTATAGTAAATTTTTCACAAATTAATTTTTTACTGTCGCAAATTTTAATTACGCCAGGGATTGCCTTTTCTATAGTAAATTATTCAAAAAATAATTTTTTACTGTCACAAATTTTAATTGCGCCAGGGATTGCCTTTTCTACAGTAAATTTTTCAAAAAATAATTTTTTACTGTTGCAAATTTTAATTGCGCCAGGGATTGCCTTTTCTATAGTAAATTTTTCACAAATTAATTTTTTATTGTCGCAAATTTTAAATACGCCAGGGATTGCCTTTTCTATAATAAATTTTTCAAAAAGTAATTTTCTACTGTCGCAAATTTTAATTGCGCCAGGGATTGCCTTTTCTACATAA
>CAWVNZ010002844.1:0-68551 GCA_963930735.1 Dioctria linearis | reverse complement strand
TCGCAAATTTTAAATACGCCAGGGATTGCCTTTTCTATAGTATATTATTCACAAATTAGTTTTTTACTGTCGCAAATTTTAAATACGCCAGGGATTGCCTTTTCTATAGTAAATTTTTCAAAATTTAATTTTATACTGTCGCAAATTTTAAATACGCCATGGATTGACTTTTCTATAGTAAATTATTCAAAAAATAATTTTTTACTGTCGCAAATTTTAAATACGCCAGGGATTGCCTTTTCTATAGTAAATTTTTCAAAAAATAATTTTTTACTGTCGCAAATTTTAATTACGCCAGGGATTGCCTTTTCTATAGTAAATTTTTCAGAAATTAATTTTTTACTGTGGCAAATTTTAATTGCGCCAGGAATTGCCTTTTCTATAATAAATTTTTCAAAATTTAATTTTATACTGTCGCGAATTTTAAATACGCCAGGGATTGCCTTTTCTATAGTAAATTATTCAAAAAATAATTTTTTACTGTCGCAAATTTTAAATACGCCAGGGATTGCCTTTTCTATAGTAAATTTTTCAACATTTAATTTTATACAGTCGCAAATTTTAAATCTGCCAGGGATTGCCTTTTCTATAGTAAATTTTTCAAAAAATAATTTTCTACTGTCGCAAATTTTAATTGCGCCAGGGATTGCCTTTTCTATAGTAAATTTTTCAAAAACTAATTTTTTACTGTCGCAAATTTTAATTACGCCAGGGATTGCCTTTTCTATAGTAAATTTTTCAAAAATTAATTTTTTACTGTCGCAAATTTTAAATACGCCAGGGATTGCCTTTTCTATAGTATAGTATTCACAAATTAATTTTTTACTGTCGCAAATTTTAAATACGCCAGGGATTGCCTTTTCTATAGTAAATTATAAAAAAAATAATTTTTTACTGTCGCAAATTTTAAATACGCCAGGGATTGCCTTTTCTATAGTAAATTTTTCAAAATTTAATTTTATACAGTCGCAAATTTTAAATCTGCCAGGGATTGCCTTTTCTATAGTAAATTTTTCAAAAAATAATTTTCTACTGTCGCAAATTTTAATTGCGCCAGGGATTGCCTTTTCTATAGTAAATTTTTCAAAAACTAATTTTTTACTGTCGCAAATTTTAATTACGCCAGGGATTGCCTTTTCTATAGTAAATTTTTCAAAAATTAATTTTTTACTGTCGCAAATTTTAAATACTCCAGGGATTGCCTTTTCTATAGTAAATTATTCAAAAAATATTTTTTTACTGTCGCAAATTTTAATTACGCCAGGGATTGCCTTTCTACAGTAAATTTTTCAAAAATTAATATTTTACTGTCGCAAATTTTAATTACGCCAGGTTTTGCCTTTTCTATAGTAAATTTTTCACAAATTAATTTTTTACTGTCGCAAATTTTAAATACGCCAGGGATTGTCTTTTCTATAGTAAATTTTTCAAAAATTAATTTTTTACTGTCGCAAATTTTAATTACGCCAGGAATTGCCTTTTCTATAGTAAATTTTTCAAAAAATAATTTTTTACTGTCGCAAATTTTAATTACGCCAGGGATTGGCTTTTCTATTGTAAATTTTTCAAAAAATAATTTTTTACTGTCGCAAATTTTAACTGCGCCAGGGATTGCCTTTCTACAGTAAATTTTTCAAAAAATAATTTTTTACTGTCGCAAATTTTAATTACGCCAGGGATTGCCTTTTCTATAGTAAATTTTTCAAAAAATAATTTTTAACTCTCGCAAATTTTAATTGCGCCAGGGATTGCCTTTTCCATAGTAAATTTTTCAAAAACTAATTTTTTACTGTCGCAAGTTTTAGTTACGCCAGGGATTGCCTTTTCTACAGTAAATTTTTCAAAAAATAGTTTCTACTGTCGCAAATTTTAATTATGCCAGGGATTGCCTTTTCTATAGTAAATTATTCAAAATATTATTTTTTACTGTCGCAAATTTTAATTACGCCAGGGATTGCCTTTTCTACAGTAAATTTTTCAAAAGTTATTTTTTTATTGTCGCAAATTTTAATTACGCCAAGGATTGCCTTTTCTATAGTAAATTTTTCACAAATTAATTTTTTACTGTCGCAAATTTTAAATACGCCAGGGATTGCCTTTTCTATAGTAAATTTTTCAAAAATTAATTTTTTACTGTCGCAAATTTTAATTGCGCCAGGGATTGCCTTTTCTACAGTAAATTTTTCAAAAAATAATTTTTTACTGTCGCAAATTTTAATTACGCCAGGGATTGCCTTTTCTACAGTAAATTATTCAAAAAATAATTTTTTACTGTCGCAAATTTTAAATACACCAGGGATTGCCTTTTCTATAGTAAATTTTTCAAAAACTAATTTTTTACTGTCGAAAATTTTAATTACGCCAGGGATTGCCTTTTCTATAGTAAATTTTTCAAAATTTAATTTTATACTGTCGCAAATTTTAAATACGCCAGGGATTACCTTTTCTATAGTAAATTATTCAAAAAATAATTTTTTACTGTCGCAAATTTTAAATACGCCAGGGATTGCATTTTCTATAGTAAATTATTCACAAATTAATTTTTTACTGTCGCAAATTTTAAATACGCCAGGGATTGCCTTTTGTACAGTAAATTATTCAAGAAATAATTTTTTACTGTCGCAAATTTTAAATACGCCAGGGATTGCCTTTTCTATAGTAAATTTTTCAAAATTTAATTTTATACTGTCGCAAATTTTAAATACGCCAGGGATTGCCTTTTCTATAGTAAATTTTTCAAAAAATAATTTTCTACTGTCGCAAATTTTAATTGCGCCAGGGATTGCCTTTTCTATAGTAAATTTTTCAAAAATTAATTTTTTACTGTCGCAAATTTTAATTACGCCTAGGCTTGCCTTTTCTATAGTAAATTTTCCAAAAATTATTTTTTTACTGTCGCAAATTTTAAATACGCCAGGGATTGCCTTTTCCATAGTAAATTATTCACAAATTAATTTTTTACTGTCGCAAATTTTAATTACGCCAGGGATTGCCTTTTCTATAGTAAATTTTTCAAAATTTAATTTCATACTGTCGCAAATTTTAAATCCGCCAGGGATTGCCTTTTCTATAGTAAATTTTTCAAAAAATAATTTTTTACTGTCGCAAATTTTAATTGCGCCAGGGATTGGCTTTTCTACAGTAAATTTTTCAAAAACTAATTTTTTACTGTCGCAAATTTTAAATACGCCAGGGATTGCCTTTTCTATAGTAAATTTTTCAAAATTTAATTTTATACTGTCGCAAATTTTAAATCCGCCAGGTATTGCCTTTTCTATAGTAAATTATTCAAAAAATAATTTTTTACTGTCGCAAATTTTAATTACGCCAGGGATTGCCTTTTCTACAGTAAATTTTTCAAAAATTAATTTTTTACTGTCGCAAATTTTAATTACGCCAAGGATTGCCTTTTCTATAGTAAATTTTTCACAAATTAATTTTTAACTGTCGCAAATTTTAAATACGCCAGGGATTGCCTTTTCTATAGTAAATTTTGCAAAAAATAATTTTTTACTGTCGCAAATTTTAAATACGCCAGGGATTGCCTTTTCTATAGTAAGTTTGCAAAAATTAATTTTTTACTGTCGCAAATTTTAATTACGCCAGGGATTGCCTTTTCTACAGTAAATTTTTCAAAAAATAATTTTTTACTTTCGCAAGTTTTAAATACGCCAGGGATTGCCTTTTCTACAGTAAATTTTTCACAAATTAATTTTTTACTGTCGCAAATTTTAAATACGCCAGGGTTTGCCTTTTCTATAGTAAATTTTTCAAAATTTAATTTTATACTGTCGCAAATTTTAAATACGCCAGGGATTGACTTTTCTATAGTAAATTATTCAAAAAATAATTTTTTACTGTCGCAAATTTTAAATACGCCAGGGATTGCCTTTTCTATAGTAAATTTTTCAAAAAATAATTTTTTACTGTCGCAAATTTTAATTACGCCAGGGATTGCCTTTTCTATAGTAAATTTTTCAGAAATTAATTTTTTACTGTGGCAAATTTTAATTGCGCCAGGGATTGCCTTTTCTATAGTAAATTTTTCAAAATTTAATTTTATACTGTCGCGAATTTTAAATACGCCAGGGATTGCCTTTTCTATAGTAAATTATTCAAAAAATAATTTTTTACTGTCGCAAATTTTAAATACGCCAGGGATTGCCTTTTCTATAGTAAATTTTTCAAAATTTAATTTTATACAGTCGCAAATTTTAAATCTGCCAGGGATTGCCTTTTCTATAGTAAATTTTTCAAAAAATAATTTTCTACTGACGCAAATTTTAATTGCGCCAGGGATTGCCTTTTCTATAGTAAATTTTTCAAAAACTAATTTTTTACTGTCGAAAATTTTAATTACGCCAGGGATTGCCTTTTCTATAGTAAATTTTTCAAAAATTAATTTTTTACTGTCGCAAATTTTAAATACGCCAGGGATTGCCTTTTCTATTGTATAGTATTCACAAATTAATTTTTTACTGTCGCAAATTTTAAATACGCCAGGGATTGACTTTTCTATAGTAAATTATTCAAAAAATATTTTTTTACTGTCGCAAATTTTAAATACGCCAGGGATTGCCTTTTCTATAGTAAATTTTTCAAAATTTAATTTTATACAGTCGCAAATTTTAAATCTGCCAGGGATTGCCTTTTCTATAGTAAATTTTTCAAAAAATAATTTTCTACTGTCGCAAATTTTAATTGCGCCAGGGATTGCCTTTTCTATAGTAAATTTTTCAAAAACTAATTTTTTACTGTCGCAAATTTTAATTACGCCAGGGATTGCCTTTTCTATAGTAAATTTTTCAAAAATTAATTTTTTACTGTCGCAAATTTTAAATACGCCAGGGATTGCCTTTTCTATAGTAAATTATTCAAAAAATATTTTTTTACTGTCGCAAATTTTAATTACGCCAGGGATTGCCTTTCTACAGTAAATTTTTCAAAAATTAATATTTTACTGTCGCAAATTTTAATTACGCCAGGTTTTGCCTTTTCTATAGTAAATTTTTCACAAATTAATTTTTTACTGTCGCGTCGCAAATTTTAATTACGCCAGGGATTGCCTTTTCTACAGTAAATTTTTCAAAAAATAATTTTTTACTTTCGCAAGTTTTAAATACGCCAGGGATTGCCTTTTCTACAGTAAATTTTTCACAAATTAATTTTTTACTGTCGCAAATTTTAAATACGCCAGGGTTTGCCTTTTCTATAGTAAATTTTTCAAAATTTAATTTTATACTGTCGCAAATTTTAAATACGCCAGGGATTGACTTTTCTATAGTAAATTATTCAAAAAATAATTTTTTACTGTCGCAAATTTTAAATACGCCAGGGATTGCCTTTTCTATAGTAAATTTTTCAAAAAATAATTTTTTACTGTCGCAAATTTTAATTACGCCAGGGATTGCCTTTTCTATAGTAAATTTTTCAGAAATTAATTTTTTACTGTGGCAAATTTTAATTGCGCCAGGGATTGCCTTTTCTATAGTAAATTTTTCAAAATTTAATTTTATACTGTCGCGAATTTTAAATACGCCAGGGATTGCCTTTTCTATAGTAAATTATTCAAAAAATAATTTTTTACTGTCGCAAATTTTAAATACGCCAGGGATTGCCTTTTCTATAGTAAATTTTTCAAAATTTAATTTTATACAGTCGCAAATTTTAAATCTGCCAGGGATTGCCTTTTCTATAGTAAATTTTTCAAAAAATAATTTTCTACTGACGCAAATTTTAATTGCGCCAGGGATTGCCTTTTCTATAGTAAATTTTTCAAAAACTAATTTTTTACTGTCGCAAATTTTAATTACGCCAGGGATGCCTTTTCTATAGTAAATTTTTCAAAAATTAATTTTTTACTGTCGCAAATTTTAAATACGCCAGGGATTGCCTTTTCTATAGTATAGTATTCACAAATTAATTTTTTACTGTCGCAAATTTTAAATACGCCAGGGATTGCCTTTTCTATAGTAAATTATTCAAAAAATATTTTTTTACTGTCGCAAATTTTAAATACGCCAGGGATTGCCTTTTCTATAGTAAATTTTTCAAAATTTAATTTTATACAGTCGCAAATTTTAAATCTGCCAAGGATTGCCTTTTCTATAGTAAATTTTTCAAAAAATAATTTTCTACTGTCGCAAATTTTAATTGCGCCAGGGATTGCCTTTTCTATAGTAAATTTTTCAAAAACTAATTTTTTACTGTCGCAAATTTTAATTACGCCAGGGATTGCCTTTTCTATAGTAAATTTTTCAAAAATTAATTTTTTACTGTCGCAAATTTTATATACGCCAGGGATTGCCTTTTCTATAGTAAATTATTCAAAAAATATTTTTTTACTGTCGCAAATTTTAATTACGCCAGGGATTGCCTTTCTACAGTAAATTTTTCAAAAATTAATATTTTACTGTCGCAAATTTTAATTACGCCAGGTTTTGCCTTTTCTATAGTAAATTTTTCACAAATTAATTTTTTACTGTCGCAAATTTTAAATACGCCAGGGATTGTCTTTTCTATAGTAAATTTTTCAAAAATTAATTTTTTACTGTCGCAAATTTTAATTACGCCAGGAATTGCCTTTTCTATAGTAAATTTTTCAAAATTTAATTTTATACTGTCGGAAATTTTAAATACGCCAGGGATTGCCTTTTCTATAGTAAATTTTTCAAAAAATAATTTTCTACTGTCGCAAATTTTAATTGCGCCAGGGATTGCCTTTTCTATAGTAAATTTTTCAAAAATTAATTTTTTACTGTCGCAAATTTTAATTACGCCAAGGCTTGCCTTTCCTATAGTAAATTTTTCAAAAATTATTTTTTTACTGTCGCAAATTTTAAATACGCCAGGGATTGCCTTTTCTATAGCAAATTATTCACAAATTAATTTTTTACTGTCGCAAATTTTAATTACGCCAGGGATTGCCTTTTCTATAGTAAATTTTTCAAAATTTAATTTTATACTGTCGCAAATTTTAAATCCGCCAGGGATTGCCTTTTCTATAGTAAATTTTTCAAAAAATAATTTTTTACTGTCGCAAATTTTAATTGCGCCAGGGATTGGCTTTTCTACAGTAAATTTTTCAAAAACTAATTTTTTACTGTCGCAAATTTTAAATACGCCAGGGATTGCCTTTTCTATAGTAAATTTTTCAAAATTTAATTTTATACTGTCGCAAATTTTAAATCCGCCAGGTATTGCCTTTTCTATAGTAAATTATTCAAAAAATAATTTTTTACTGTCGCAAATTTTAATTACGCCAGGGATTGCCTTTTCTACAGTAAATTTTTCAAAAATTAATTTTTTACTGTCGCAAATTTTAATTACGCCAGGGATTGCCTTTTCTATAGTAAATTTTTCACAAATTAATTTTTTACTGTCGCAAATTTTAAATACGCCAAGGATTGCCTTTTCTATAGTAAATTTTGCAAAAAATAATTTTTTACTGTCGCAAATTTTAAATACGCCAGGGATTGCCTTTTCTATAGTAAGTTTGCAAAAATTAATTTTTTACTGTCGCAAATTTTAATTACGCCAGGGATTGCCTTTTCTACAGTAAATTTTTCAAAAAATAATTTTTTACTTTCGCAAGTTTTAAATACGCCAGGGATTGCCTTTTCTACAGTAAATTTTTCACAAATTAATTTTTTACTGTCGCAAATTTTAAATACGCCAGGGTTTGCCTTTTCTATAGTAAATTTTTCAAAATTTAATTTTATACTGTCGCAAATTTTAAATACGCCAGGGATTGACTTTTCTATAGTAAATTATTCAAAAAATAATTTTTTACTGTCGCAAATTTTAAATACGCCAGGGATTGCCTTTTCTATAGTAAATTTTTCAAAAAATAATTTTTTACTGTCGCAAATTTTAATTACGCCAGGGATTGCCTTTTCTATAGTAAATTTTTCAGAAATTAATTTTTTACTGTGGCAAATTTTAATTGCGCCAGGGATTGCCTTTTCTATAGTAAATTTTTCAAAATTTAATTTTATACTGTCGCGAATTTTAAATACGCCAGGGATTGCCATTTCTATAGTAAATTATTCAAAAAATAATTTTTTACTGTCGCAAATTTTAAATACGCCAGGGATTGCCTTTTCTATAGTAAATTTTTCAAAATTTAATTTTATACAGTCGCAAATTTTAAATCTGCCAGGGATTGCCTTTTCTATAGTAAATTTTTCAAAAAATAATTTTCTACTGACGCAAATTTTAATTGCGCCAGGGATTGCCTTTTCTATAGTAAATTTTTCAAAAACTAATTTTTTACTGTCGCAAATTTTAATTACGCCAGGGATTGCCTTTTCTATAGTAAATTTTTCAAAAATTAATTTTTTACTGTCGCAAATTTTAAATACGCCAGGGATTGCCTTTTCTATAGTATAGTATTCACAAATTAATTTTTTACTGTCGCAAATTTTAAATACGCCAGGGATTGCCTTTTCTATAGTAAATTATTCAAAAAATATTTTTTTACTGTCGCAAATTTTAAATACGCCAGGGATTGCCTTTTCTATAGTAAATTTTTCAAAATTTAATTTTATACAGTCGCAAATTTTAAATCTGCCAGGGATTGCCTTTTCTATAGTAAATTTTTCAAAAAATAATTTTCTACTGTCGCAAATTTTAATTGCGCCAGGGATTGCCTTTTCTATAGTAAATTTTTCAAAAACTAATTTTTTACTGTCGCAAATTTTAATTACGCCAGGGATTGCCTTTTCTATAGTAAATTTTTCAAAAATTAATTTTTTAGTGTCGCAAATTTTAAATACGCCAGGGATTGCCTTTTCTATAGTAAATTATTCAAAAAATATTTTTTTACTGTCGCAAATTTTAATTACGCCAGGGATTGCCTTTCTACAGTAAATTTTTCAAAAATTAATATTTTACTGTCGCAAATTTTAATTACGCCAGGTTTTGCCTTTTCTATAGTAAATTTTTCAAAAAATAATTTTTTACTGTCGCAAATTTTAATTACGCCAGGGATTGCCTTTTCTATAGTAAATTTTTCAAAATTTAATTTTATACTGTCGCAAATTTTAAATCCGCCAGGGATTGCCTTTTCTATAGTAAATTTTTCAAAAATTAATTTTTTACTGTCGCAAATTTTAATTACGCCAGGGATTGCCTTTTCTATAGTAAATTTTTCACAAATTAATTTTTTACTGTCGCAAATTTTAAATACGCCAGGGATTGCCTTTTCTATAGTAAATTTTGCAAAAAATAATTTTTTACTGTCGCAAATTTTAAATACGCCAGGGATTGCCTTTTCTATAGTAAGTTTGCAAAAATTAATTTTTTACTGTCGCAAATTTTAATTACGCCAGGGATTGCCTTTTCTACAGTAAATTTTTCAAAAAATAATTTTTTACTTTCGCAAGTTTTAAATACGCCAGGGATTGCCTTTTCTACAGTAAATTTTTCACAAATTAATTTTTTACTGTCGCAAATTTTAAATACGCCAGGGTTTGCCTTTTCTATAGTAAATTTTTCAAAATTTAATTTTATACTGTCGCAAATTTTAAATACGCCAGGGATTGACTTTTCTATAGTAAATTATTCAAAAAATAATTTTTTACTGTCGCAAATTTTAAATACGCCAGGGATTGCCTTTTCTATAGTAAATTTTTCAAAAAATAATTTTTTACTGTCGCAAATTTTAATTACGCCAGGGATTGCCTTTTCTATAGTAAATTTTTCAGAAATTAATTTTTTACTGTGGCAAATTTTAATTGCGCCAGGGATTGCCTTTTCTATAGTAAATTTTTCAAAATTTAATTTTATACTGTCGCGAATTTTAAATACGCCAGGGATTGCCTTTTCTATAGTATAGTATTCACAAATTAATTTTTTACTGTCGCAAATTTTAAATACGCCAGGGATTGCCTTTTCTATAGTAAATTATTCAAAAAATATTTTTTTACTGTCGCAAATTTTAAATACGCCAGGGATTGCCTTTTCTATAGTAAATTTTTCAAAATTTAATTTTATACAGTCGCAAATTTTAAATCTGCCAGGGATTGCCTTTTCTATAGTAAATTTTTCAAAAAATAATTTTCTACTGTCGCAAATTTTAATTGCGCCAGGGATTGCCTTTTCTATAGTAAATTTTTCAAAAACTAATTTTTTACTGTCGCAAATTTTAATTACGCCAGGGATTGCCTTTTCTATAGTAAATTTTTCAAAAATTAATTTTTTACTGTCGCAAATTTTAAATACGCCAGGGATTGCCTTTTCTATAGTAAATTATTCAAAAAATATTTTTTTACTGTCGCAAATTTTAATTACGCCAGGGATTGCCTTTCTACAGTAAATTTTTCAAAAATTAATATTTTACTGTCGCAAATTTTAATTACGCCAGGTTTTGCCTTTTCTATAGTAAATTTTTCACAAATTAATTTTTTACTGTCGCAAATTTTAATTACGCCAGGGATTGCCTTTTCTACAGTAAATTTTTCAAAAAATAATTTTTTACTTTCGCATGTTTTAAATACGCCAGGGATTGCCTTTTCTACAGTAAATTTTTCACAAATTAATTTTTTACTGTCGCAAATTTTAAATACGCCAGGGTTTGCCTTTTCTATAGTAAATTTTTCAAAATTTAAGTTTATACTGTCGCAAATTTTAAATACGCCAGGGATTGACTTTTCTATAGTAAATTATTCAAAAAATAATTTTTTACTGTCGCAAATTTTAAATACGCCAGGGATTGCCTTTTCTATAGTAAATTTTTCAAAAAATAATTTTTTACTGTCGCAAATTTTAATTACGCCAGGGATTGCCTTTTCTATAGTAAATTTTTCAGAAATTAATTTTTTACTGTGGCAAATTTTAATTGCGCCAGGGATTGCCTTTTCTATAGTAAATTTTTCAAAATTTAATTTTATACTGTCGCGAATTTTAAATACGCCAGGGATTCCCTTTTCTATAGTAAATTATTCAAAAAATAATTTTTTACTGTCGCAAATTTTAAATACGCCAGGGATTGCCTTTTCTATAGTAAATTTTTCAAAAAATAATTTTTTACTGTCGCAAATTTCAAATACGCCAGGGATTGTCTTTTCTATAGTAAATTTTTCAAAAATTAATTTTTTACTGTCGCAAATTTTAATTACGCCAGGAATTGCCTTTTCTATAGTAAATTTTTCAAAATTTAATTTTATACTGTCGCAAATTTTAAATACGCCAGGGATTGCCTTTTCTATAGTAAATTTTTCAAAAAATAATTTTCTACTGTCGCAAATTTTAATTGCGCCAGGGATTGCCTTTTCTATAGTAAATTTTTCAAAAATTAATTTTTTACTGTCGCAAATTTTAATTACGCCAAGGCTTGCCTTTTCTATAGTAAATTTTTCAAAAATATATTTTTTACTGTCGCAAATTTTAAATACGCCAGGGATTGCCTTTTCTATAGTATAGTATTCACAAATTAATTTTTTACTGTCGCAAATTTTAAATACGCCAGGGATTGCCTTTTCTATAGTAAATTATTCAAAAAATATTTTTTTACTGTCGCAAATTTTAAATACGCCAGGGATTGCCTTTTCTATAGTAAATTTTTCAAAATTTAATTTTATACAGTCGCAAATTTTAAATCTGCCAGGGATTGCCTTTTCTATAGTAAATTTTTCAAAAAATAATTTTCTACTGTCGCAAATTTTAATTGCGCCAGGGATTGCCTTTTCTATAGTAAATTTTTCAAAAACTAATTTTTTTACTGTCGCAAATTTTAATTACGCCAGGGATTGCCTTTTCTATAGTAAATTTTTCAAAAAATAATTTTCTACTGACGCAAATTTTAATTGCGCCAGGGATTGCCTTTTCTATAGTAAATTTTTCAAAAACTAATTTTTTACTGTCGCAAATTTTAATTACGCCAGGGATTGCCTTTTCTATAGTAAATTTTTCAAAAATTAATTTTTTACTGTCGCAAATTTTAAATACGCCAGGGATTGCCTTTTCTATAGTATAGTATTCACAAATTAATTTTTTACTGTCGCAAATTTTAAATACGCCAGGGATTGCCTTTTCTATAGTAAATTATTCAAAAAATATTTTTTTACTGTCGCAAATTTTAAATACGCCAGGGATTGCCTTTTCTATAGTAAATTTTTCAAAATTTAATTTTGTACAGTCGCAAATTTTAAATCTGCCAGGATTGCCTTTTCTATAGTAAATTTTTCAAAAAATAATTTTCTACTGTCGCAAATTTTAATTGCGCCAGGGATTGCCTTTTCTATAGTAAATTTTTCAAAAACTAATTTTTTACTGTCGCAAATTTTAATTTCGCCAGGGATTGCCTTTTCTATAGTAAATTTTTCAAAAATTAATTTTTTACTGTCGCAAATTTTATATACGCCAGGGATTGCCTTTTCTATAGTAAATTATTCAAAAAATATTTTTTTACTGTCGCAAATTTTAATTACGCCAGGGATTGCCTTTCTACAGTAAATTTTTCAAAAATTAATATTTTACTGTCGCAAATTTTAATTACGCCAGGTTTTGCCTTTTCTATAGTAAATTTTTCACAAATTAATTTTTTACTGTCGCAAATTTTAAATACGCCAGGGATTGTCTTTTCTATAGTAAATTTTTCAAAAATTAATTTTTTACTGTCGCAAATTTTAATTACGCCAGGAATTGCCTTTTCTATAGTAAATTTTTCAAAATTTAATTTTATACTGTCGCAAATTTTAAATACGCCAGGGATTGCCTTTTCTATAGTAAATTTTTCAAAAAATAATTTTCTACTGTCGCAAATTTTAATTGCGCCAGGGATTGCCTTTTCTATAGTAAATTTTTCAAAAATTAATTTTTTACTGTCGCAAATTTTAATTACGCCAAGGCTTGCCTTTTCTATAGTAAATTTTTCAAAAATTATTTTTTTACTGTCGCAAATTTTAAATACGCCAGGGATTGCCTTTTCTATAGCAAATTATTCACAAATTAATTTTTTACTGTCGCAAATTTTAATTACGCCAGGGATTGCCTTTTCTATAGTAAATTTTTCAAAATTTAATTTTATACTGTCGCAAATTTTAAATCCGCCAGGGATTGCCTTTTCTATAGTAAATTTTTCAAAAAATAATTTTTTACTGTCGCAAATTTTAATTGCGCCAGGGATTGGCTTTTCTACAGTAAATTTTTCAAAAACTAATTTTTTACTGTCGCAAATTTTAAATACGCCAGGGATTGCCTTTTCTATAGTAAATTTTTCAAAATTTAATTTTATACTGTCGCAAATTTTAAATCCGCCAGGTATTGCCTTTTCTATAGTAAATTATTCAAAAAATAATTTTTTACTGTCGCAAATTTTAATTACGCCAGGGATTGCCTTTTCTACAGTAAATTTTTCAAAAATTAATTTTTTACTGTCGCAAATTTTAATTACGCCAGGGATTGCCTTTTCTATAGTAAATTTTTCACAAATTAATTTTTTACTGTCGCAAATTTTAAATACGCCAAGGATTGCCTTTTCTATAGTAAATTTTGCAAAAAATAATTTTTTACTGTCGCAAATTTTAAATACGCCAGGGATTGCCTTTTCTATAGTAAGTTTGCAAAAATTAATTTTTTACTGTCGCAAATTTTAATTACGCCAGGGATTGCCTTTTCTACAGTAAATTTTTCAAAAAATAATTTTTTACTTTCGCAAGTTTTAAATACGCCAGGGATTGCCTTTTCTACAGTAAATTTTTCACAAATTAATTTTTTACTGTCGCAAATTTTAAATACGCCAGGGTTTGCCTTTTCTATAGTAAATTTTTCAAAATTTAATTTTATACTGTCGCAAATTTTAAATACGCCAGGGATTGACTTTTCTATAGTAAATTATTCAAAAAATAATTTTTTACTGTCGCAAATTTTAAATACGCCAGGGATTGCCTTTTCTATAGTAAATTTTTCAAAAAATAATTTTTTACTGTCGCAAATTTTAATTACGCCAGGGATTGCCTTTTCTATAGTAAATTTTTCAGAAATTAATTTTTTACTGTGGCAAATTTTAATTGCGTCAGGGATTGCCTTTTCTATAGTAAATTTTTCAAAATTTAATTTTATATTGTCGCGAATTTTAAATACGCCAGGGATTGCCATTTCTATAGTAAATTATTCAAAAAATAATTTTTTACTGTCGCAAATTTTAAATACGCCAGGGATTGCCTTTTCTATAGTAAATTTTTCAAAATTTAATTTTATACAGTCGCAAATTTTAAATCTGCCAGGGATTGCCTTTTCTATAGTAAATTTTTCAAAAAATAATTTTCTACTGACGCAAATTTTAATTGCGCCAGGGATTGCCTTTTCTATAGTAAATTTTTCAAAAACTAATTTTTTACTGTCGCAAATTTTAATTACGCCAGGGATTGCCTTTTCTATAGTAAATTTTTCAAAAATTAATTTTTTACTGTCGCAAATTTTAAATACGCCAGGGATTGCCTTTTCTATAGTATAGTATTCACAAATTAATTTTTTACTGTCGCAAATTTTAAATACGCCAGGGATTGCCTTTTCTATAGTAAATTATTCAAAAAATATTTTTTTACTGTCGCAAATTTTAAATACGCCAGGGATTGCCTTTTCTATAGTAAATTTTTCAAATTTAATTTTATACAGTCGCAAATTTTAAATCTGCCAGGGATTGCCTTTTCTATAGTAAATTTTTCAAAAAATAATTTTCTACTGTCGCAAATTTTAATTGCGCCAGGGATTGCCTTTTCTATAGTAAATTTTTCAAAAACTAATTTTTTACTGTCGCAAATTTTAATTACGCCAGGGATTGCCTTTTCTATAGTAAATTTTTCAAAAATTAATTTTTTAGTGTCGCAAATTTTAAATACGCCAGGGATTGCCTTTTCTATAGTAAATTATTCAAAAAATATTTTTTTACTGTCGCAAATTTTAATTACGCCAGGGATTGCCTTTCTACAGTAAATTTTTCAAAAATTAATATTTTACTGTCGCAAATTTTAATTACGCCAGGTTTTGCCTTTTCTATAGTAAATTTTTCACAAATTAATTTTTTACTGTCGCAAATTTTAAATACGCCAGGGATTGCCTTTTCTATAGTAAATTTTTCACAAATTAATTTTTTACTGTCGCAAATTTTAAATACGCCAGGGATTGCCTTTTCTATAGTAAATTTTTCAAAAATTAATTTTTTAGTGTCGCAAATTTTAATTGCGCCAGGGATTGCCTTTTCTACAGTAAATTTTTCAAAAAATAATTTTTTACTGTCGCAAATTTTAATTACGCCAGGGATTGCCTTTTCTACAGTAAATTATTCAAAAAATAATTTTTTCCTGTCGCAAATTTTAAATACACCAGGGATTGCCTTTTCTATAGTAAATTTTTCAAAAACTAATTTTTTACTGTCGAAAATTTTAATTACGCCAGGGATTGCCTTTTCTATAGTAAATTTTTCAAAATTTAATTTTATACTGTCGCAAATTTTAAATACGCCAGGGATTACCTTTTCTATAGTACATTATTCAAAAAATAATTTTTTACTGTCGCAAATTTTAAATACGCCAGGGATTGCATTTTCTATAGTAAATTATTCACAAATTAATTTTTTACTGTCGCAAATTTTAAATACGCCAGGGATTGCCTTTTGTACAGTAAATTATTCAAGAAATAATTTTTTACTGTCGCAAATTTTAAATACGCCAGGGATTGCCTTTTCTATAGTAAATTTTTCAAAATTTAATTTTATACTGTCGCAAATTTTAAATACGCCAGGGATTGCCTTTTCTATAGTAAATTTTTCAAAAAATAATTTTCTACTGTCGCAAATTTTAATTGCGCCAGGGATTGCCTTTTCTATAGTAAATTTTTCAAAAATTAATTTTTTACTGTCGCAAATTTTAATTACGCCAAGGCTTGCCTTTTCTATAGTAAATTTTTCAAAAATTATTTTTTTACTCTCGCAAATTTTAAATACGCCAGGGATTGCCTTTTCTATAGTAAATTATTCACAAATTAATTTTTTACTGTCGCAAATTTTAATTACGCCAGGGATTGCCTTTTCTATAGTAAATTTTTCAAAATTTAATTTTATACTGTCGCAAATTTTAAATCCGCCAGGGATTGCCTTTTCTATAGTAAATTTTTCAAAAAATAATTTTTTACTGTCGCAAATTTTAATTGCGCAGGGATTGGCTTTTCTACAGTAAATTTTTCAAAAACTAATTTTTTACTGTCGCAAATTTTAAATACGCCAGGATTGCCTTTTCTATATTAAATTTTTCAAAAAATAATTTTATACTGTCGCAAATTTTAATTACGCCAGGGACTGCTTTTTCTACAGTAAATTATTCAAAAAATAATTTTTTACTGTCGCAAATTTTAAATACACCAGGGATTGCCTTTTCTATAGTAAATTTTTCAAAATTTCATTTTATACTGTCGCAAATTTTAAATACGCCAGGGATTGCCTTTTCTACAGTAAATTTTTCAAAAAATAATTTTTTACTGTCGCAAATTTTAAATACGCCAGGGTTTGCCTTTTCTACAGTAATTTTTAAAAAATTAATTTTTTACTGTCGCAAATTTTAATTACGCCAGGGATTGCCTTTTCTGTAGTAATTTTTTCAAAATTAATTTTTTACTGTAGCAAATTTTAATTGCGCCAGGGATTGCCTTTTCTACAGTATGTTTTTCAAAAAATAATTTTTTACTGTCGCAAATTTTAAATACGCCAGGGATTGCCTTTTTTATCATAAATTTTTCAAAATTTAATTTTATACTGTCGCAAATTTTAAATCGGCCAGGTATTGCCTTTTCTATAGTAAATTATTCAAAAAATATTTTTTTACTGTCGCAAATTTTAATTACGCCAGGGATTGCCTTTCTACAGTAAATTTTTCAAAAATTAATATTTTACTGTCACAAATTTTAATTACGCCAGGTTTTGCCTTTTCTATAGTAAATTTTTCACAAATTAATTTTTTACTGTCGCAAATTTTAAATACGCCAGGGATTGTCTTTTCTGTAGTAATTTTTTCAAAAATTAATTTTTTACTGTCGCAAATTTTAATTACGCCATGAATTGCCTTTTCTATAGTAAATTTTTCAAAAAATAATTTTTTACTGTCGCAAATTTTAATTACGCCAGGGATTGCCTTTTCTATTGTAAATTTTTCAAAAAATAATTTTTTACTGTCGCAAATTTTAACTGCGCCAGGGATTGCCTTTCTACAGTAAATTTTTCAAAAAATAATTTTTTAACTGTCGCAAATTTTAATTACGCCAGGGATTGCCTTTCTATAGTAAATTTTTCAAAAAATAATTTTTACTCTCGCAAATTTTAATTGCGCCAGGTTTTGCCTTTTCTATAGTAAATTTTTCACAAATTAATTTTTTACTGTCGCAAATTTTAAATACGCCAGGGATTGTCTTTTCTGTAGTAATTTTTTCAAAAATTAATTTTTTACTGTCGCAAATTTTAATTACGCCATGAATTGCCTTTTCTATAGTAAATTTTTCAAAAAATAATTTTTTACTGTCGCAAATTTTAATTACGGCAGGGATTGCCTTTTCTACAGTAAATTTTTCAAAAAATAATTTTCTACTGTCGCAAATTTTAATTATGCCAGGGATTGCCTTTTCTATAGTAAATTATTCAAAAAAATTTTTTTTACGGTCTCAAATTTTAATTACGCCAGGGATTGCCTTTTCCACAGTAAATTTTTCAAAAGTTATTTTTTTACTGTCGCAAATTTTAATTACGCCAAGGATTGCCTTTTCTATAGTAAATTTTTCACAAATTAATTTTTTACTGTCGCAAATTTTAAATATGCCAGGGATTGCCTTTTCTATAGTAAATTTTTCAAAAATTAATTTTTTACTGCCGCAAATTTTAATTGCGAGAGGGATTGCCTTTTCTACAGTAAATTTTTCAAAAAATAATTTTTTACTGTCGCAAATTTTAATTACGCCAGGATTGCCATTTCTACAGTAAACTATTCAAAAAATAATTTTTTACTGTCGCAAATTTTAAATACACCAGGGATTGCCTTTTCTATAGTAAATTTTTCAAAAACTAATTTTTTACTGTCGAAAATTTTAATTACGCCAGGGATTGCTTTTTCTATAGTAAATTTTTCAAAATTTAATTTTATACTGTCGCAAATTTTAAATACGCCAGGGATTACCTTTTCTATAGTAAATTATTCAAAAAATAATTTTTTACTGTCGCAAATTTTAAATACGCCAGGGATTGCCTTTTCTATAGTAAATTATTCACAAATTAATTTTTTACTGTCGCAAATTTTAAATACGCCAGCGATTGCCTTTTCTACAGTAAATAATTCAAGAAATAATTTTTTACTGTCGCAAATTTTAAATACGCCAGGGATTGCCTTTTCTATAGTAAATTTTTCAAAATTTAATTTTATACTGTCGCAAATTTTAAATACGCCAGGGATTGCCTTTTCTATAGTAAATTTTTCAAAAAATAATTTTCTACTGTCGCAAATTTTAATTGCGCCAGGGATTGCCTTTTCTATAGTAAATTTTTCAAAAATTAATTTTTTACTGTCGCAAATTTTAATTACGCCAGGGATTGCCTTTTCTATAGTAAATTTTTCAAAAATTATTCTTTTACTGCCGCAAATTTTAATTGCGAGAGGGATTGCCTTTTCTGCAGTAAATTTTTCAAAAAATAATTTTTTACTGTCGCAAATTTTAATTACGCCAGGGATTGCCATTTCTACAGTAAATTATTCAAAAAATAATTTTTTACTGTCGCAAATTTTAAATACACCAGGGATTGCCTTTTCTATAGTAAATTTTTCAAAAACTAATTTTTTACTGTCGAAAATTTTAATTACGCCAGGGATTGCTTTTTCTATAGTAAATTTTTCAAAATTTAATTTTATACTGTCGCAAATTTTAAATACGCCAGGGATTACCTTTTCTATAGTAAATTATTCAAAAAATAATTTTTTACTGTCGCAAATTTTAAATACGCCAGGGATTGCCTTTTCTATAGTAAATTATTCACAAATTAATTTTTTACTGTCGCAAATTTTAAATACGCCAGCGATTGCCTTTTCTACAGTAAATTATTCAAGAAATAATTTTTTACTGTCGCAAATTTTAAATACGCCAGGGATTGCCTTTTCTATAGTAAATTTTTCAAAATTTAATTTTATACTGTCGCAAATTTTAAATACGCCAGGGATTGCCTTTTCTATAGTAAATTTTTCAAAAAATAATTTTCTACTGTCGCAAATTTTAATTGCGCCAGGGATTGCCTTTTCTATAGTAAATTTTTCAAAAATTAATTTTTTACTGTCGCAAATTTTAATTACGCCAAGGCTTGCCTTTTCTATAGTAAATTTTTCAAAAATTATTTTTTTACTGTCGCAAATTTTAAATACGCCAGGGATTGCCTTTTCTATAGTAAATTATTCACAAATTAATTTTTTACTGTCGAAAATTTTAATTACGCCAGGGATTGCCTTTTCTATAGTAAATTTTTCAAAATGTAATTTTATACTGTCGCAAATTTTAAATCCGCCAGGGATTGCCTTTTCTATAGTAAATTTTTCAAAAAATAATTTTTTACTGTCGCAAATTTTAATTGCGCCAGGGATTGGCTTTTCTACAGTAAATTTTTCAAAAACTAATTTTTTACTTTCGCAAATTTTAAATACGCCAGGGATTGCCTTTTCTATAGTAAATTTTTCAAAATTTAATTTTATACTGTCGCAAATTTTAAATACGCCAGGGATTGCTTTTTCTAAAGTAAATAATTCAAAAAATAATTTTTTACTGTCGCAAATTTTAATTTCGCCAGGGATTGCCTTTTCTATAGTAAATTTTTCAAAAAATAATTTTATACTGTCGCAAATTTTAATTACGCCAGGGATTGCCTTTTCTATAGTAAATTTTACAAAAAATAATTTTTTACTGTCGGAAATTTTAATTACGCCAGGGATTGCCTTTTCTATAGTAAATTTTTCAAAAAATAATTTTATACTGTCGCAAATTTTAATTACGCCAAGGATTGCTTTTCTACAGTAAATTATTCAAAAAATAATTTTTTATTGTCGCAAATTTTAAATACACCAGGGATTGCCTTTTCTATAGTAAATTTTTCAAAATTTCATTTTATACTATCGCAAATTTTAAATACGCCTGGGATTGCCTTTTCTACAGTAAATTTTTCAAAAAATAATTTTTTACTGTCGCAAATTTTAAATACGCCATGGTTTGCCTTTTCTACAGTAATTTTTTAAAAAATTAATTTTTTACTGTCGCAAATTTTAATTACGCCAGGGATTGCCTTTTCTATAGTAAATTTTTCAAAAAATAAATTTTTACTGTCGCAAATTTGAATTGCGCCAGGGATTGCCTTTTCTATAGTAAATTTTGCAAAAAAATATTTTTTTACTGTCGCAAATTTTAATTGCGCCAGGGATTGCCTTTTCGATAGTAAATTTTTCACAAATTAATTTTTTACTGTCGCAAATTTTAAATACGCCATGGATTGCCTCTTCTATAGTAAATTTTTCTAAAAATAATTTTTTACTGTCGCAAATTTTAATTACGCCAGGGAGTGCCTTTTCTATAGTAAATTTTTCACAAATTAATTTTTTACTGTCGCAAATTTTAATTGCGCCAAGGATTGCCTTTTCTATAGTAAATTTTTCAAAAATTAATTTTATACTGTCACAAATTTTAATTACGCCAGGGATTGCCTTTCCTATAGTAAATTTTTCAAAACTTAATTTTATACTGTCGCAAATTTTAATTGCGCCAGGGATTGCCTTTTCTATAGTAAATTTTGCAAAAAATAATTTTCTACTGTCGCAAATTTTAAATCCGCCAGGGACTGCCTTTTCTATAGTAAATTTTTCAAAAACTAATTTTTTACTGTCGCAAATTTTAATTACGCCAGGGATTGGCTTTTCTATAGTAAATTTTTCAAAAATTAATTTTTTACTGTCGTAAATTTTAAATACGCCAGGGATTGCCTTTTCTACAGTAAATTTTTCAAAAATTAATTTTTTACTGTCGCAAATTTTAATTGCGCCAGGGATTGCCTTTTCTACAGTAAATTTTTCAAAAAATAATTTTTTACTGTCGCAAATTTTAAATACGCCAGGGATTGCCTTTTCTATAGTAAATTTTTCAAAAAATAATTTTCTACTGTCGCAAATTTTAATTGCGCCAGGGATTGCCTTTTCTACAGTAAATTATTCATAAAATAATTTTTTACTGTCGCAAATTTTAAATACGCCAGGGATTGCCTTTTCTATAGTAAGTTTGCAAAAATTAATTTTTTACTGTCGCAAATTTTAATTACGCCAGGAATTGCCTTTTCTACAGTAAATTTTTCAAAAAATAATTTTTTACTGTCGCATATTTTAAATACGCCAGGGATTGCCTTTTCTAGAGTAAATTTTTCCCAAATTAATTTTTTACTGTCGCAAATTTTAACTACGCCAGGGATTGCCTTTAATATAGTAAATTATTCAAAAAATAATTTTTTACTGTCGCAAGTTTTAATTGCGCCAGGGATTGCCTTTTCTACAGTAAATTTTTTAAAAAAATAATTTTTTACTGTCGCAAATTTTAAATACGCCAGGGATTGCCTTTCTATAGTAAATTTTACAAAAAATAATTTTTTACTGTCGCAAATTTTAATTACGCCAGGGATTGCCTTTTCTATAGTAAATTTTTCAGAAATTAATTTTTTACTCTGGCAAATTTTATTTGCGCCAGGGATTGCCTTTTCTATAGTAAATTTTTCAAAATTTAATTTTATACTGTCGCAAATTTTAAATACGCCAGGGATTGCCTTTTCTATAGTAAATTATTCAAAAAATAATTTTTTACTGTCGTAAATTTTAAATACGCCAGGGATTGCATTTTCTATAGTAAATTTTTCAAAATTTTATTTTATAAAGTCGCAAATTTTAAATCCGCGAGGGATTGCCTTTTCTATAGTAAATTTTTCAAAAAATAATTTTCTACTGTCGCAAATTTTAATTGCGCCAGGGATTGCCTTTTCTATAGTAAATTTTTCAAAAACTAATTTTTTACTGTCGCAAATTTTAAATACGCCAGGGATTGCCTTTTCTATAGTAAATTTTTCAAAAATTAATATTTTACTGTCGCAAATTTTAATTACGCCAGGGATTGCCTTTTCTATAGTAAATTTTTCAAAAAATAATTTTTTACTGTCGCAAATTTTAATTACGCCAGGGATTGCCTTTTCTATAGTAAATTTTTCAAAAAATAAATTTTTACTGTCGCAAATTTTAATCGCGCAGGATTGCCTTTTTTTCAGTATATTTTTCAAAAAATAATTTTTTACTGTCGCAAATTTTAATTACGCCAGGCATTGCCTTTTCTATAGTAAATTTTTCAAAAAATAATTTTTTACTGTCGCAAATTTTAATAGCGCCAGGGATTGCCTTTTCTATAGTAAATTTTTCAAAAACTAATTTTTTACTGTCGCAAGTCTTAATTACACCAGGGATTGCCTTTTCTACAGTAAATTTTTCAAAAAATAATTTTTTACTGTCGCAAATTTTAATTACGCCAGGGATTGCCTTTTCTATAGTAAATTATTCAAAAAATAATTTTTTACTGTCGCAAATTTTAATTACGCCAGGGATTGCCTTTTCTACAGTAAATTTTTCAAAAATTATTTTTTTACTGTCGCAAATTTTAATTACGCCAAGAATTGCCTTTTCTATAGTAAATTTTTCACAAATTAATTTTTTACTGTCGCAAATTTTAAACACGCCAGGGATTGCCTTTTCTATAGTAAATTTTTCAAAAATTAATTTTTTACTGTCGCAAATTTTAATTGCGCCAGGGATTGCGTTTTCTACAGTAAATTTTTCAAAAAATAATTTTTTACTGTCGCAAATTTTAATTACGCCAGGAATTGCCTTTTCTATAGTAAATTTTTCAAAATTAAATTTTATACTGTCGCAAATTTTAAATACGCCAGGGATTGCCATTTCTATAGTAAATTATTCAAAAAATAATTTTTTACTGTCGCATATTTTAAATACGCCAGGGATTGCCTTTTCTATAGTAAATTTTTCAAAAATTAATTTTTTACTATCGCAAATTTTAAATCCGTCAGGGATTGCCATTTCTATAGTAAATTTTTCAAAAAATAATTTTCTACTGTCGCAAATTTTAAATGCGCCAGGGATTGCCTTTTCTATAGTAAATTTTTCAAAAACTAGTTTTTTACTGTCGCAAATTTTAATTACGCCTGGGATTGCCTTTTCTATAGTAAATTATTCACAAATTAATTTTTTACTGTCGCAAATTTTAAATACGCCAGGGATTGCCTTTTCTATAGTAAATTTTTCAAGAATTAATTTTTTACTGTCGCAAATTTCAATTGCGCCAGGGATTGCCTTTTCTACAGTAAATTTTTCAAAAATAATTTTTTACTGTCGCAAATTTTAATTACGCCAGGGATTGCCTTTTCTATAGTAAATTTTTCAAAATTTAATTTTATACCGTCGCAAATTTTAAATCCGCCAGGGATTGCCTTTTCTATAGTAAATTATTCAAAAAATAATTTTTTACTGTCGCAAATTTTAACTACGCCAGGGATTGCCTTTTCTACAGTACATTTTTCAAAAATTAATTTTTTACTGTCGCAAATTTTAATTACGCCAGGGATTGCCTTTTCTATAGTAAATTTTTCACAAATTAATTTTTTACTCTCGCAAATTTTAAATACGGCAGGGATTGCCTTATCTATAGTAAATTTTTCAAAAATTAATTTTTCACTGTCGCAAATTTTAATTACGCCAGGGATTGCCTTTTCTATAGTAAATTTTTCAAAAAATAATTTTTTACTGTCTCAAATTTTAATTACGCCAGGGATTGCCTTTTCTATAGTAAATTTTTCAAAAAATAATTTTTTACTGTCGCAAATTTTAATTGCGCCAGGGATTGCCTTTTCTATAGTAAATTTTGCAAAAAATAATTTTCTACTGTCGCAAATTTTAAATCCGCCAGGGACTGCCTTTTCTATAGTAAATTTTTCAAAAACTAATTTTTTACTGTCGCAAATTTTAATTACGCCAGGGATTGGCTTTTCTATAGTAAACTTTTCAAAAATTAATTTTTTACTGTCGTAAATTTTAAATACGCCAGGGATTGCCTTTTCTACAGTAAATTTTTCAAAATTAATTTTTTACTGTCGCAAATTTTAATTGCGCCAGGGATTGCCTTTTCTACAGTAAATTTTTCAAAAATAATTTTTTACTGTCGCAAATTTTAAATACGCCAGGGATTGCCTTTTCTATAGTAAATTTTTCAAAAAATAATTTTCTACTGTCGCAAATTTTAATTGCGCCAGGGATTGCCTTTTCTACAGTAAATTATTCATAAAATAATTTTTTACTGTCGCAAATTTTAAATACGCCAGGGATTGCCTTTTCTATAGTAAGTTTGCAAAAATTAATTTTTTACTGTCGCAAATTTTAATTACGCCAGGAATTGCCTTTTCTACAGTAAATTTTTCAAAAAATAATTTTTCACTGTCGCATATTTTAAATACGCCAGGGATTGCCTTTTCTACAGTAAATTTTTCCCAAATTAATTTTTTACTGTCGCAAATTTTAACTACGCCAGGGACTGCCTTTAATATAGTAAATTATTCAAAAAATAATTTTTTACTGTCGCAAGTTTTAATTGCGCCAGGGATTGCCTTTTCTACAGTAAATTTTTTAAAAAAATAATTTTTTACTGTCGCAAATTTTAAATACGCCAGGGATTGCCTTTTCTATAGTAAATTTTACAAAAAATAATTTTTTACTGTCGCAAATTTTAATTACGCCAGGGATTGCCTTTTCTATAGTAAATTTTTCAGAAATTAATTTTTTACTCTGGCAAATTTTATTTGCGCCAGGGATTGCCTTTTCTATAGTAAATTTTTCAAAATTTAATTTTATACTGTCGCAAATTTTAAATACGCCAGGGATTGCCTTTTCTATAGTAAATTATTCAAAAAATAATTTTTTACTGTCGTAAATTTTAAATACGCCAGGGATTGCATTTTCTATAGTAAATTTTTCAAAATTTTATTTTATACAGTCGCAAATTTTAAATCCGCGAGGGATTGCCTTTTCTATAGTAAATTTTTCAAAAAATAATTTTCTACTGTCGCAAATTTTAATTGCGCCAGGGATTGCCTTTTCTATAGTAAATTTTTCAAAAACTAATTTTTTACTGTCGCAAATTTTAATTACGCCAGGGATTGCCTTTTCTATAGTAAATTTTTCAAAAATTAATTTTTTACTGTCGCAAATTTTAAATACGCCAGGGATTGCCTTTTCTATAGTATATTATTCACAAATTAATTTTTTACTGTCGCAAATTTTAAATACGCCAGGGATTGCCTTTTCTATAGTAAATTTTTCAAAAATTAATTTTTTACTGTCGCAAATTTTAATTGCGCCTGGGATTGACTTTTCTACAGTAAATTTTTCAAAAATAATTTTTTACTGTCGCAAATTTTAAATACGCCAGGGATTGCCTTTTCTATAGTAAATTTTTCAAAATTTAATTTTATACTGTCGCAAATTTTAAATCCGCTAGGTAATGCCTTTTCTATAGTAAATTATTCAAAAAATAATTTTTTACTGTCGCAAATTGTAATTACGCCAGCGATTGCCTTTTCTACAGTAAATTTTTCAAAAATTAATTTTTTACTGTCGCAAATTTTAAATACGCCAGGGATTGCCTTTTCTATAGTAAATTTTTCAAAAATTAATATTTTACTGTCGCAAATTTTAATTACGCCAGGGATTGCCTTTTCTATAGTAAATTTTTCAAAAAATAATTTTTTACTTTCGCAAATTTTAATTACGCCAGGGATTGCCTTTTCTATAGTAAATTTTTCAAAAAATAAATTGTTACTGTCGCAAATTTTAATTGCGCAGGATTGCCTTTTTTTCAGTATATTTTTCAAAAAATAATTTTTTACTGTCGCAAATTTTAATTACGCCAGGCATTGCCTTTTCTATAGTAAATTTTTCAAAAAATAATTTTTTACTGTCGCAAATTTTAATTGCGCCAGGGATTGCCTTTTCTATAGTAAATTTTTCAAAAACTAATTTTTTACTGTCGCAAGTCTTAATTACACCAGGGATTGCCTTTTCTACAGTAAATTTTTCAAAAAATAATTTTTTACTGTCGCAAATTTTAATTACGCCAGGGATTGCCTTTTCTATAGTAAATTATTCAAAAAATAATTTTTTACTGTCGCAAATTTTAATTACGCCAGGGATTGCCTTTTCTACAGTAAATTTTTCAAAAATTATTTTTTTACTGTCGCAAATTTTAATTACGCCAAGAATTGCCTTTTCTATAGTAAATTTTTCACAAATTAATTTTTTACTGTCGCAAATTTTAAACACGCCAGGGATTGCCTTTTCTATAGTAAATTTTTCAAAAATTAATTTTTTACTGTCGCAAATTTTAATTGCGCCAGGGATTGCGTTTTCTACAGTAAATTTTTCAAAAAATAATTTTTTACTGTCGCAAATTTTAATTACGCCAGGGATTGCCTTTTCTATAGTAAATTTTTCAAAATTAAATTTTATACTGTCGCAAATTTTAAATACGCCAGGGATTGCCATTTCTATAGTAAATTATTCAAAAAATAATTTTTTACTGTCGCATATTTTAAATACGCCAGGGATTGCCTTTTCTATAGTAAATTTTTCAAAAATTAATTTTTTACTGTCGCAAATTTTAAATCCGCCAGGGATTGCCATTTCTATAGTAAATTTTTCAAAAAATAATTTTCTACTGTCGCAAATTTTAAATGCGCCAGGGATTGCCTTTTCTATAGTAAATTTTTCAAAAACTAGTTTTTTACTGTCGCAAATTTTAATTACGCCTGGGATTGCCTTTTCTATAGTAAATTATTCACAAATTAATTTTTTACTGTCGCAAATTTTAAATACGCCAGGGATTGCCTTTTCTATAGTAAATTTTTCAAGAATTAATTTTTTACTGTCGCAAATTTCAATTGCGCCAGGGATTGCCTTTTCTACAGTAAATTTTTCAAAAAATAATTTTTTACTGTCGCAAATTTTAATTACGCCAGGGATTGCCTTTTCTATAGTAAATTTTTCAAAATTTAATTTTATACCGTCGCAAATTTTAAATCCGCCAGGGATTGCCTTTTCTATAGTAAATTATTCAAAAAATAATTTTTTACTGTCGCAAATTTTAACTACGCCAGGGATTGCCTTTTCTACAGTACATTTTTCAAAAATTAATTTTTTACTGTCGCAAATTTTAATTACGCCAGGGATTGCCTTTTCTATAGTAAATTTTTCACAAATTAATTTTTTACTCTCGCAAATTTTAAATACGGCAGGGATTGCCTTATCTATAGTAAATTTTTCAAAAATTAATTTTTCACTGTCGCAAATTTTAATTACGCCAGGGATTGCCTTTTCTATAGTAAATTTTTCAAAAAATAATTTTTTACTGTCTCAAATTTTAATTACGCCAGGGATTGCCTTTTCTATAGTAAATTTTTCAAAAAATAATTTTTTACTGTCGCAAATTTTAATTGCGCCAGGGATTGCATTTTCTATAGTAAATTTTGCAAAAAAATAATTTTTTACTGTCGCAAATTTTAATTACGCCAGGGATTGGCTTTTCTACAGTAAATTTTTCAAAAATTAATTTTTTACTGTCGCAAATTTTAATTACGCCAGGGATTGCCTTTTCTATAGTAAATTTTTCACAAATTAATTTTTTACTGTCGCAAATTTTAAATACGCCAGGGATTGCCTTTTTTATAGTAAATTTTTCTAAATTTAATTTTATACTGTCGCAAGTTTTAATTTCGCCAGGGATTGCCTTTTCTATAGTAAATTTTTCAAAAAATAATTTTTTACTGTCGCAAATTTTAATTACGCCAGGGATTGCCTTTTCTATAGTAAATTTTGCAAAAAAGAATTTTTTACTGTCGCAAATTTTAATTACACCAGGGATTGCCTTTTCTACAGTAAATTTTTCAAAAATTAATTTTTTACTGTCGCAAATTTTAATTACGCCAGGGATTGCCTTTTCTATAGTAAATTTTTCACAAATTAATTTTTTACTATCGCAAATTTTAAATACGCCAAGGATTGCCTTTTCTATAATAAATTTTTCAAAAATTAATTTTTTACTGTCGCAAATTTTAATTGCGCCAGGGATTGCCTTTTCTATAGTAAATTTTTCAAAAATAATTTTTTACTGTCGCAAATTTTAATTATGCTAGGGATTGCCTTTTCTATAGAAAATTATTAAAAAATTTTTTTTTACTGTCGCAAATTTTAAATACGCCAGGGATTGCCTTTTCTATAGCAAATTTTTCAAAAACTAATTTTTTACTGTCGAAAATTTTAATTACGCCAGGGATTGCCTTTCTATAGTAAATTATTCAAAAAATAATTTTTTACTGTCGCAAGTTTTAATTGCGTCAGGGATTGCCTTTTCTATAGTAAATTATTCAAAAAATAATTTTTTACTGTCGCAAATTTTAATTACGCCAGGGATTGCCTTTTCTATAGTAAATTTTTCTCACAAATTAATTTTTTAATCTCGCAAATTTTAAATACGCCAGGGAATGCCTTATCTATAGTAAATTTTTCAGAAATTAATTTTTCACTGTCGCCAATTTTAATTACGCCAGCGATTGCCTTTTCTATATTAAATTTTTCAAAAAATAATTTTTTACTGTCGCAAATTTTAATTACGCCAGGGATTGCCTTTTCTATAGTAAATTTTTCACACATTAATTTTTTACTGTCGCAAATTTTAAATACGCCAGAGATTGCCTTTTCTATAGTAAATTTTTCAAAAATTAATTTTTTACTGTCGCAAATTTTAATTGCGCCAGGGATTGCCTTTTCTATAGTAAATTTTTCAATAAATAATTTTTTACTGTCGCAAATTTTAATTATTCCAGGGATTGCCTTTTCTATAGTAAATTATTCAAAAAATAATTTTTTACTGTCGCAAATTTTAAATACGCCAGGGATTGCCTTTTCTATAGTAAATTTTTCAAAAACTAATTTTTTACTGTCGAAAATTTTAATTACGCCAGGGATTGCCTTTTCTATAGTAAATTATTCAAAAAATAATTTTTTACTGTCGCAAATTTTAATTACGCCAGGGATTGCCTTTTCTATAGTAAATTTTTCAAAATTTAATTTTATACTGTCGCAAATTTTAAATACGCCAGGGATTGCCTTTTCTACAGTAAATTTTTCAAAAATTAATTTTTTACTGTCGCAAATTTTAAATACGCCAGGGATTGCCTTTTCTATAGTAAATTTTGCAAAAAATAATTTTTTACTGTCGCAAAGTTTAATTGCGCCAGGGATTGCATTTTCTATAGTAAATTTTTCAAAAACTAATTTTATACTGTCGCAAATTTCAAATACGCCAGAGATTGCCTTTTCTTTAGTAAATTATTCAAAAAATAATTTTTTACTGTCGCAAATTTTAATTACGCCAGGGATTGCCTTTTCTATAGTAAATTTTGCAAGAAATAATTTTTTACTGTCACAAATTTTAATTGTGCCAGGGATTGCCTTTTCTATAGTAAATTTTTCAAAATTTAATTTTATACTGTCGCAAATTTTAAATACGCCAGAGATTGCCTTTTCTATAGTAAATTATTCAAAAAATAATTTTTTACTCTCGCAAATTTTAATTGCGCCAGGGATTGCCTTTTCTACAGTAAATTTTGCAAAAAATAATTTTTTACTGTCGCAAATTTTAAATACGCCAGGGATTGCCTTTTCTACAGTAAATTTTTCAAAATTTAATTTTATACTGTCGCAAATTTTAATTACGCCAGGGATTGCCTTTTCTATAGTAAATTTTTCAAGAATTAATTTTTTACTGTCGCAAATTTTAATTGCGCCAGGGATTGCCTTTTCTGCAGTAAATTTTTCAAAAAATAATTTTTTACTGTCGCAAATTTTAATTACGCCAGGGATTGCCTTTTCTATAGTAAATTTTTCAAAATTTAATTTTATACCGTCGCAAATTTTAAATCCGCCAGGGATTGCCTTTTCTATAGTAAATTATTCAAAAAATAATTTTTTACTGTCGCAAATTTTAACTACGCCAGGGATTGCCTTTTCTACAGTACATTTTTCAAAAATTAATTTTTTACTGTCGCAAATTTTAATTACGCCAGGGATTGCCTTTTCTATAGTAAATTTTTCACAAATTAATTTTTTACTCTCGCAAATTTTAAATACGCCAGGGATTGTCTTATCTATAGTAAATTTTTCAAAAATTAATTTTTCACTGTCGCAAATTTTAATTACGCCAGGGATTGCATTTTCTATAGTAAATTTTTCAAAAAATAATTTTTTACTGCCTCAAATTTTAATTACGCCAGGGATTGCCTTTTCTATAGTAAATTTTTCAAAAAATAATTTTTTACTGTCGCAAATTTTAATTGCGCCAGGGATTGCATTTTCTATAGTAAATTTTGCAAAAAAATAATTTTTTACTGTCGCAAATTTTAATTACGCCAGGGATTGGCTTTTCTACAGTAAATTTTTCAAAAATTAATTTTTTACTGTCGCAAATTTTAATTACGCCAGGGATTGCCTTTTCTATAGTAAATTTTTCACAAATTAATTTTTTACTGTCGCAAATTTTAAATACGCCAGGGATTGCCTTTTCTATAGTAAATTTTTCTAAATTTAATTTTATAGTGTCGCAAGTTTTAATTTCGCCAGGGATTGCCTTTTCTATAGTAAATTTTTCAAAAAATAATTTTTTACTGTCACAAATTTTAATTACGCCAGGGATTGCCTTTTCTATAGTAAATTTTGCAAAAAATAATTTTTTACTGTCGCAAATTTTAATTACACCAGGGATTGCCTTTTCTACAGTAAATTTTTCAAAAATTAATTTTTTACTGTCGCAAATTTTAATTACGCCAGGGATTGCCTTTTCTATAGTAAATTTTTCACAAATTAATTTTTTACTATCGCAAATTGTAAATACGCCAAGGATTGCCTTTTCTATAATAAATTTTTCAAAAATTAATTTTTTACTGTCGCAAATTTTAATTGCGCCAGGGATTGCCTTTTCTATAGTAAATTTTTCAAAAATAATTTTTTACTGTCGCAAATTTTAATTATGCCAGGGATTGCCTTTTCTATAGAAAATTATTAAAAATTTTTTTTTTACTGTCGCAAATTTTAAATACGCCAGGGATTGCCTTTTCTATAGTAAATTTTTCAAAAACTAATTTTTTACTGTCGAAAATTTTAATTACGCCAGGGATTGCCTTTTCTATAGTAAATTTTGCAAAAAATAATTTTTTACTGTCACAAATTTTAATTGTGCCAGGGATTGCCTTTTCTATAGTAAATTTTTCAAAATTTAATTTTATACTGCCGCAAATTTTAAATACGCCAGAGATTGCCTTTTCTATAGTAAATTATTCAAAAAATAATTTTTTACTGTCGCAAATTTTAATTTCGCCAGGGATTGCCTTTTCTACAGTAAATTTTGCAAAAAATAATTTTTTACTGTCGCAAATTTTAAATCCGCCACGGATTGCCTTTTCTATAGTAAATTATTCAAAAAATAATTTTTTACTGTCGCAAATATTAACTACGCCAGGGATTGCCTTTTCTACAGTACATTTTTCAAAAATTAATTTTTTACTGTCGCAAATTTTAATTACGCCAGGGATTGCCTTTTCTATAGTAAATTTTTCACAAATTAATTTTTTACTCTCGCAAATTTTAAATACGCCAGGGATTGCCTTATCTATAGTAAATTTTTCAAAAATTAATTTTTCACTGTCGCAAATTTTAATTACGCCAGGGATTGCATTTTCTATAGTAAATTTTTCAAAAAATAATTGTTTACTGTCTCAAATTTTAATTACGCCAGGGATTGCCTTTTCTATAGTAAATTTTTCAAAAAATAATTTTTTACTGTCGCAAATTTTAATTGCGCCAGGGATTGCATTTTCTATAGTAAATTTTGCAAAAAAATAATTTTTTACTGTCGCAAATTTTAATTACGCCAGGGATTGGCTTTTCTACAGTAAATTTTTCAAAAATTAATTTTTTACTGTCGCAAATTTTAATTACGCCAGGGATTGCCTTTTCTATAGTAAATTTTTCACAAATTAATTTTTTACTGTCGCAAATTTTAAATACGCCAGGGATTGCCTTTTCTATAGTAAATTTTTCTAAATTTAATTTTATAGTGTCGCAAGTTTTAATTTCGCCAGGGATTGCCTTTTCTATAGTAAATTTTTCAAAAAATAATTTTTTACTGTCACAAATTTTAATTACGCCAGGGATTGACTTTTCTATAGTAAATTTTGCAAAAAATAATTTTTTACTGTCGCAAATTTTAATTACACCAGGGATTGCCTTTTCTACAGTAAATTTTTCAAAAATTAATTTTTTACTGTCGCAAATTTTAATTACGCCAGGGATTGCCTTTTCTATAGTAAATTTTTCACAAATTAATTTTTTACTATCGCAAATTGTAAATACGCCAAGGATTGCCTTTTCTATAATAAATTTTTCAAAAATTAATTTTTTACTGTCGCAAATTTTAATGGCGCCAGGGATTGCCTTTTCTATAGTAAATTTTTCAAAAATAATTTTTTACTGTCGCAAATTTTAATTATGCCAGGGATTGCCTTTTCTATAGAAAATTATTAAAAAATTTTTTTTTACTGTCGCAAATTTTAAATACGCCAGGGATTGCCTTTTCTATAGTAAATTTTTCAAAAACTAATTTTTTACTGTCGAAAATTTTAATTACGCCAGGGATTGCCTTTCTATAGTAAATTATTCAAAAAATAATTTTTTACTGTCGCAAGTTTTAATTGCGTCAGGGATTGCCTTTTCTATAGTAAATTATTCAAAAAATAATTTTTTACTGTCGCAAATTTTAATTACGCCAGGGATTGCCTTTTCTATAGTAAATTTTTCTCACAAATTAATTTTTTACTCTCGCAAATTTTAAATACGCCAGGGAATGCCTTATCTATAGTAAATTTTTCAGAAATTAATTTTTCACTGTCGCCAATTTTAATTACGCCAGGGATTGCCTTTTCTATAGTAAATTTTTCAAAAAATAATTTTTTACTGTCGCAAATTTTAATTACGCCAGGGATTGCCTTTTCTATAGTAAATTTTTCACACATTAATTTTTTACTGTCGCAAATTTTAAATACGCCAGGGATTGCCTTTTCTATAGTAAATTTTTCAAAAATTAATTTTTTACTGTCGCAAATTTTAATTGCGCCAGGGATTGCCTTTTCTATAGTAAATTTTTCAATAAATAATTTTTTACTGTCGCAAATTTTAATTATTCCAGGGATTGCCTTTTCTATAGTAAATTATTCAAAAAATAATTTTTTACTGTCGCAAATTTTAAATACGCCAGGGATTGCCTTTTCTATAGTAAATTTTTCAAAAACTAATTTTTTACTGTCGAAAATTTTAATTACGCCAGGGATTGCCTTTTCTATAGTAAATTATTCAAAAAATAATTTTTTACTGTCGCAAATTTTAATTACGCCAGGGATTGCCTTTACTATAGTAAATTTTTCAAAATTTAATTTTATACTGTCGCAAATTTTAAATACGCCAGGGATTGCCTTTTCTACAGTAAATTTTTCACAAATTAATTTTTTACTGTCGCAAATTTTAAATACGCCAGGGATTGCCTTTTCTATAGTAAATTTTTCTAAATTTAATTTTATAGTGTCGCAAGTTTTAATTTCGCCAGGGATTGCCTTTTCTATAGTAAATTTTTCAAAAAATAATTTTTTACTGTCACAAATTTTAATTACGCCAGGGATTGACTTTTCTATAGTAAATTTTGCAAAAAATAATTTTTTACTGTCGCAAATTTTAATTACACCAGGGATTGCCTTTTCTACAGTAAATTTTTCAAAAATTAATTTTTTACTGTCGCAAATTTTAATTACGCCAGGGATTGCCTTTTCTATAGTAAATTTTTCACAAATTAATTTTTTACTATCGCAAATTGTAAATACGCCAAGGATTGCCTTTTCTATAATAAATTTTTCAAAAATTAATTTTTTACTGTCGCAAATTTTAATGGCGCCAGGGATTGCCTTTTCTATAGTAAATTTTTCAAAAATAATTTTTTACTGTCGCAAATTTTAATTATGCCAGGGATTGCCTTTTCTATAGAAAATTATTAAAAAATTTTTTTTTACTGTCGCAAATTTTAAATACGCCAGGGATTGCCTTTTCTATAGTAAATTTTTCAAAAACTAATTTTTTACTGTCGAAAATTTTAATTACGCCAGGGATTGCCTTTCTATAGTAAATTATTCAAAAAATAATTTTTTACTGTCGCAAGTTTTAATTGCGTCAGGGATTGCCTTTTCTATAGTAAATTATTCAAAAAATAATTTTTTACTGTCGCAAATTTTAATTACGCCAGGGATTGCCTTTTCTATAGTAAATTTTTCTCACAAATTAATTTTTTACTCTCGCAAATTTTAAATACGCCAGGGAATGCCTTATCTATAGTAAATTTTTCAGAAATTAATTTTTCACTGTCGCCAATTTTAATTACGCCAGGGATTGCCTTTTCTATAGTAAATTTTTCAAAAAATAATTTTTTACTGTCGCAAATTTTAATTACGCCAGGGATTGCCTTTTCTATAGTAAATTTTTCACACATTAATTTTTTACTGTCGCAAATTTTAAATACGCCAGGGATTGCCTTTTCTATAGTAAATTTTTCAAAAATTAATTTTTTACTGTCGCAAATTTTAATTGCGCCAGGGATTGCCTTTTCTATAGTAAATTTTTCAATAAATAATTTTTTACTGTCGCAAATTTTAATTATTCCAGGGATTGCCTTTTCTATAGTAAATTATTCAAAAAATAATTTTTTACTGTCGCAAATTTTAAATACGCCAGGGATTGCCTTTTCTATAGTAAATTTTTCAAAAACTAATTTTTTACTGTCGAAAATTTTAATTACGCCAGGGATTGCCTTTTCTATAGTAAATTATTCAAAAAATAATTTTTTACTGTCGCAAATTTTAATTACGCCAGGGATTGCCTTTACTATAGTAAATTTTTCAAAATTTAATTTTATACTGTCGCAAATTTTAAATACGCCAGGGATTGCCTTTTCTACAGTAAATTTTTCAAAAATTAATTTTTTACTGTCGCAAATTTTAAATACGCCAGGGATTGCCTTTTCTATAGTAAATTTTGCAAAAAATAATTTTTTACTGTCGCAAAGTTTAATTGCGCCAGGGATTGCATTTTCTATAGTAAATTTTTCAAAAACTAATTTTATACTGTCGCAAATTTTAAATACGCCAGAGATTGCCTTTTCTATAGTAAATTATTCAAAAAATAATTTTTTACTGTCGCAAATTTTAATTACGCCAGGGATTGCCTTTTCTATAGTAAATTTTGCAAAAAATAATTTTTTACTGTCACAAATTTTAATTGTGCCAGGGATTGCCTTTTCTATAGTAAATTTTTCAAAATTTAATTTTATACTGTCGCAAATTTTAAATACGCCAGAGATTGCCTTTTCTATAGTAAATTATTCAAAAAATAATTTTTTACTGTCGCAAATTTTAATTGCGCCAGGGATTGCCTTTTCTACAGTAAATTTTGCAAAAAATAATTTTTTACTGTCGCAAATTTTAAATACGCCAGGGATTGCCTTTTCTACAGTAAATTTTTCAAAATTTAATTTTATACTGTCGCAAATTTTAATTACGCCAGGGATTGCCTTTTCTATAGTAAATTTTTCAAAATTTAATTTTATACTGTCGCAAATTTTAAATACGCCAGAAATTGCCTTTTCTATAGTAAATTATTCAAAAAATAATTTTTTACTGTCGCAAATTTCAATTGCGCCAGGGATTGCCTTTTCTATAGTAAATTTTTCAAAAAATAATTTTTTACTGTTGCAAATTTTAAATACGCCGGGTTTTGCGTTTTCTACAGTAAATTTTTCAAAAAATAATTTTTTACTGTCGCAAATTTTAATTACGCCAGGGATTGCCTTTTCTATAGTAAATTTTTCAAAATTTAATTTTTTACTGTGGCAAATTTTAATTACGCCAGGGATTGCCTTTTCTATAGTAAATTTTGCAAAAAATAATTTTTTACTGTCGCAAATTTTCATTGCGGTAGGGATTGCCTTTTCTACAGTAAATTTTTCAAAAACTAATTTTTTATTGTCGCAAATTTTAATTGCGCCAGGGATTGCTATACTACTATAGTACTATAGTACTATAGTAAAATTTTTCAAAATTTAATTTTATACTGTCGCGAATTTTAATTGCGCCAGGGATTGCCTTTTCTATAGTAAATTTTTCAAAATTTAATTTTATACTGTCGCAAAATTTAAATACGCCAGAGATTGCCTTTTCTATAGTAAATTATTCAAAAAATAATTTTTTATTGTCGCAAATTTTAATTGCGCCAGGGATTGCCTTTTCTCTAGTAAATTTTTCAAAAAATAATTTTTTAGTGTCGCAAATTTTAATTACGCCAGGGATTGCCTTTTCTATAGTAAATTTTTCACAAATTCATTTTTTACTGTCGCAAATTTTAAATACGCCAGGAATTGCCTTTTCTATAGTAAATTTTTTAAAATTTAATTTTATACTGTCGCAAATTTTAATTGCGCCAGGGATTGCCTTTTCTATAGTAAATTTTTTCAAAAAATAATTTTTTACTGTCCCAAATTTTAATTACGCCAGAGATTGCCTTTTCTATAGTAAATTTTGCAAAAAATAATT
Source organism: Dioctria linearis (assembly GCA_963930735.1). Classification (NCBI taxonomy): domain Eukaryota; kingdom Metazoa; phylum Arthropoda; class Insecta; order Diptera; family Asilidae; genus Dioctria; species Dioctria linearis. The sequence goes on along the minus strand of CAWVNZ010002844.1, from coordinate 31,722 downwards.
TTTTACTGTCGCAAATTTTAATTACGCCAGGGATTGCCTTTTCTACAGTAAATTTTTCAAAAATTAATTTTTTACTGTCGCAAATTTTAATTACGCCAGGGATTGCCTTTTTTATAGTAAATTTTTCACAAATTAATTTTTTACTGTCGCAAATTTTAAATACGCCAGGGATTGCCTTTTCTATAGTAAATTTTTCAAAAATTAATTTTTTACTGTCGCAAATTGTAATTGCGCCAGTGATTGCCTTTTCTATAGTAAATTTTTCAAAAAATAATTTTTTACTGTCGCAAATTTTAATTATGCCAGGGATTGCCTTTTCTATAGTAAATTATTCAAAAAATAATTTTTTACTGTCGCAAATTTTAAATACGCCAGGGATTGCCTTTTCTATAGTAAATTTTTCAAAAACTAATTTTTTACTGTCGAAAATTTTAATTACGCCAGGGATTGCCTTTTCTATAGTAAATTATTCAAAAAATAATTTTTTACTGTCGCAAGTTTTAATTGCGCCGGGGATTGCCTTTTCTACAGTAAATTTTGCAAAAAATATTTTTTTACTGTCGAAAATTTTAATTACGCCAGGGATTGCCTTTTCTATAGTAAAATTTTCAAAAAAAAAATTTTTACTGTCGCAAATTTTAATTACGCCAGGGATTGCCTTTTCTATAGTAAATTTTTCAAAATTTAATTTTATACTGTCGCAAATTTTTAAATACGCCAGGGATTGCCTTTTCTATAGTAAATTATTCAAAAAATAATTTTTTACTGTCGCAAATTTAATTGCGCCAGGGATTGCCTTTTCTACAGTAAGAATTTCAAAAACTAATTTTTTACTGTCGCAAATTTTAATTGCGCCAGGGTTTTCCTTTTCTACAGTAAATTTTTCAAAAACTAATTTTTTACTGTCGCAAATTTTAATTACGCCAGGGATTACCTTTTCTATAGTAAATTATTCAAAAAATAATTTTTTACTGTCGCAAATTTTAATTACGCCAGGGATTGCCTTTTCTATAGTAAATTATCAAAAAATAGTTTTTTACTGTTGCAAATTTTAATTGCGCCAGGGATTGCCTTTTCTATAGTAAATTTTTCAAAAAATAATTTTTTACTGTCGCAAATTTTAATTGCGCCAGGGATTGCCTTTTCTATAGTAAATTTTTCAAAATTTAATTTTATACTGTCGCAAATTTTAAATACGCCAGGGATTGCCTTTTCTATAGTAAATTTTGCAAAAAATAATTTTTTACTGTCGCAAATTTTAATTGCGCCAGGGATTTGCATTTTCTACAGTAAATTTTCAAAAACTATTTTTTTACTGTCGCAAATTTTAATTACGCCAGGGATTGCCTTTTCTATAGTAAATTATTCAAAAAATAATTTTTTACTGTCGCAAATTTTAATTACGCCAGGGATTGCCTTTTCTATAGTAAATTTTTCAAAAAATAATTTTTACTGTCGCAAATTTTAATTGCGCCAGGAATTGCCTTTCTATAGTAAATTTTTCAAAATTAATTTTTTACTGTCGCAAATTTTAATTGCGCCGGGGATTGCCTTTTCTATAGTAAATTTTTCAAAAAATAATTTTTTACTGTCGCAAATTTTAATTATGCCAGGATTGCCTTTTCTATAGTAAATTATTCAAAAAATAATTTTTTACTGTCGCAAATTTTAAATACGCCAGGGATTGCCTTTTCTATAGTAAATTTTTCAAAATTTAATTTTATACTATCGCAAATTTTAAATACGCCAGATATTGCCTTTTCTATAGTAAATTATTCAAAAAATAATTTTTTACTCTCGCAAATTTTAATTGCGCCAGGGATTGCTTTATCTATAGTAAATTTTTCAAAAAATAATTTTTTACTGTCGCAAATTTTAAATACGCCAGGGATTGCGTTTTCTACAGTAAATTTTTCAAAAACTAATTTTTTACTGTCGCAAATTTTAGTCGCGCCAGGGATTGCCTTTTCTATAGTAAAATTTTTCAAAATTTAATTTTATACTGTCGCGAATTTTAATTTGCGCCAGGGATTGCCTTTTCTATAGTAAATTTTTCAAAATTTAATTTTTTACTGTCGCAAATTTTAATTCCGCCAGGGATTGCATTTTCTACAGTAAATTTTTCAAAAAATAATTTTCTACTGTCGCAAATTTTAATTGCGCCAGGGATTGCCTTTTCTATAGTAAATTTTTCAAAAATAATTTTTTACTGTCGCAAGTTTTAATTGCGCCAGGGATTGCCTTTTCTACAGTAAATTTTTCAAAAAATAATTTTTTACTGTCGCAAATATTAAATACGCCAGGGATTGCCTTTTCTATAGTAAATTTTTCAAAAATTAATTTTATACTGTCGCAAATTTTATTGCGCCAGGGATTGCCTTTTCTACAGTAAATTTTTCAAAAACTAATTTTTTACTGTCGCAAATTTTAATTACGCCAGGGATTGCCTTTTCTATAGTAAATTTTTCAAAAATTAATTTTTTACTGTCGCAAATTTTAAATCCGCCAGGGATTGCCATTTCTATAGTAAATTTTTCAAAAAATAATTTTCTACTGTCGCAAATTTTAAATGCGCCAGGGATTGCCTTTTATATAGTAAACTTTTCAAAAACTAATTTTTTACTGTCGCAAATTTTAATTACGCCAGGGATTGCCTTTTCTATAGTAAATTTTTCAAAAATTAATTTTTTACTTTCGCAAATTTTAAATACGCCAGGGATTGCCTTTTCTATAGTAAATTATTCAAAAAATAATTTTTTACTGTCGCAAGCTTTAATTGCGCCAGGGATTGCCTTTTCTACAGTAAATTTTTCAAAAAATAATTTTTTAGTGTCGCAAATTTTAAATACGCCGGGGATTGCCTTTTCTATAGTAAATTTTTCAAAATTTAATTTTATACTTTCGCAAATTTTAAATACGTCTATAGTAAATTATTCAAAAAATAATTTTTTACTGTCGCAAATTTTAATTACGCCAGGGATTGCCTTTTCTATAGTAAATTTTTCAAAATTTAATTTTTTTACTGTCGCAAATTTTAATTACGCCAGGGATTGCCATTTCTATAGTAAATTTTTCAAAAATTAATTTTATACTGTCGCAAATTTTATTGCGCCAGGGATTGCCTTTTCTACAGTAAATTTTTCAAAAACTGATTTTTTACTGTCGCAAATTTTAATTACGCCAGGGATTGCCTTTTCTATAGTAAATTTTTCAAAATTAATTTTTTACTGTCGCAAATTTTTAAATCCGCCAGGGATTGCCATTTCTATAGTAAATTTTTCAAAAAATAATTTTCTACTGTCGCAAATTTTAAATGCGCCAGGGATTGCCTTTTATATAGTAAACTTTTCAAAAACTAATTTTTTACTGTCGCAAATTTTAATTACGCCAGGGATTGCCTTTTCTATAGTAAATTTTTCAAAAATTAATTTTTTACTTTCGCAAATTTTAAATACGCCAGGGATTGCCTTTTCTATAGTAAATTTTCAAAAACTAATTTTTTACTGTCGCAAATTTTAGTCGCGCCAGGGATTGCCTTTTCTATAGTAAAATTTTTCAAAATTTAATTTTATACTGTCGCGAATTTTAATTGCGCCAGGGATTGCCTTTTCTATAGTAAATTTTTCAAAATTTAATTTTATACTTTCGCAAATTTTAAATACGTCTATAGTAAATTATTCAAAAAAATAATTTTTTACTGTCGCAAATTTTAATTACGCCAGGGATTGCCTTTTCTATAGTAAATTTTTCAAAATTTAATTTTTTACTGTCGCAAATTTTAATTACGCCAGGGATTGCCTTTTCTATGGAAAATTTTGCAAAAAATAATTTTTTACTGCCGCAAATTTTAATTGCGCCAAGGATTGCCTTTTCTACAGTAATTTTTCAAAAACTAATTTTTTACTGTCGCAAATTTTAATTACGCCAGGGATTGCTTTTTCTATAGTAAATTATTCAAAAAATAATTTTTTAATGTCGCAAATTTTAATTACGCCAGGGATTGCCTTTTCTATAGTAAATTTTTCACAAATTCATTTTTTACTGTCGCAAATTTTAAATACGACAGGGATTGCCTTTTTTAAAGTAAATTATTCAAAAAATAATTTTTTACTGTCGCAAATTTTAATTCGCCAGGGATTGCATTTTCTACAGTAAATTTTTCAAAAAATAATTTTCTACTGTCGCAAATTTTAATTGCGCCAGGGATTGCCTTTTCTATAGTAAATTTTTCAAAAAATAATTTTTTACTGTCGCAAGTTTTAATTGCGCCAGGGATTGCCTTTTCTACAGTAAATTTTTCAAAAATAATTTTTTACTGTCGCAAATTTTAAATACGCCAGGGATTGCCTTTTCTATAGTAAATTTTTCAAAAATTAATTTTATACTGTCGCAAATTTTATTGCGCCAGGGATTGCCTTTTCTACAGTAAATTTTTCAAAAACTAATTTTTTACTGTCGCAAATTTTAATTACGCCAGGGATTGCCTTTTCTATAGTAAATTTTTCAAAAATTAATTTTTTACTGTCGCAAATTTTAAATCCGCCAGGGATTGCCATTTCTATAGTAAATTTTTCAAAAAATAATTTTCTACTGTCGCAAATTTTAAATGCGCCAGGGATTGCCTTTTATATAGTAAACTTTTCAAAAACTAATTTTTTACTGTCGCAAATTTTAATTACGCCAGGGATTGCCTTTTCTATAGTAAATTTTTCAAAAATTAATTTTTTACTTTCGCAAATTTTAAATACGCCAGGGATTGCCTTTTCTATAGTAAATTATTCAAAAAATAATTTTTTACTGTCGCAAGCTTTAATTGCGCCAGGGATTGCCTTTTCTACAGTAAATTTTTCAAAAAATAATTTTTTAGTGTCGCAAATTTTAAATACGCCGGGGATTGCCTTTTCTATAGTAAATTTTGCAAAAAATAATTTTTTACTGTGGCAAATTTTAATTGCGCCACGGATTGCATTTTCTACAGTAAATTTTTCAAAAATTAATTTTTTACTTTCGCAAATTTTAAATACGCCAGGGATTGCCTTTTCTATAGTAAATTTTTTACTGTCGCAAATTTTAATTGCGCCAGGGATTGCCTTTTCTATAGTAAATTTTTCAAAATTTATTTTTATACTGTCGCAAATTTTAATTGTGCCAGGGATTGCCTTTTCTATAGTAAATTTTTCAAAATTTAATTTTATACTGTCGCAATTTTAAATAGGCCAGAAATTGCCTTTTCTATAGTAAATTATTCAAAAATAATTTTTTACTGTCGCAAATTTTATTTGCGCCAGGGATTGCCTTTTCTACAGTAAATTTTGCCAAAAAATAATTTTTTACTGTCGCAAATTTAAATACGCCAGGGATTGCCTTTTCTCCAGTAAATTTTCAAAATTTAATTTTATACTGTCGCAAATTTTAATTACGCCAGGGATTGCCTTTTCTATAGTAAATTTTTCAAAATTTAATTTTATACTGCCGCAAATTTTAAATACGCCAGAGATTGCCTTTTCTATAGTAAATTATTCAAAAAATAATTTTTTACTGTCGCAAATTTTAATTGCGCCAGGAATTGCTTTTTATATAGTAAATTTTTCAAAAAATAATTTTTTACTGTCGCAAATTTTAATTGCGCCAGGTATTGCCTTTTCTATAGTAAATTTTTCAAAATTTAATTTTTTACTGTCGCAAATTTTAATTACGCCAGGGATTGCCTTTTCTATGGTAAATTTTGCAAAAAATAATTTTTTACTGTCGCAAATTTTAATTCCGCCAGGGATTGCCTTTTCTACAGTAAATTTTTCAAAAAATAATTTTTTACTGTCGCAAATTTTAAATATGCCAGGGATTGCCTTTTCTGTAGTAAATTTTTCAAAAATTAATTTTATACTGTCGCAAATTTTATTGCGCCAGGGATTGCCTTTTCTACAGTAAATTTTTCAAAAACTAATTTTTTACTGTCGCAAATTTTAATTACGTCAGGGATTGCCTTTTCTATAGTAAATTTTTCAAAAAATAATCTTTTACTGTCGCAAATTTTAAATCCGCCAGGGATTGCCATTTCTATAGTAAATTTTTCAAAAAATAATTTTCTACTGTCGCAAATTTTAAATGCGCCAGGGATTGTCTTTTCTATAGTAAATTTTTCAAAAACTAATTTTTTACTGTCGCAAATTTTAATTACGCCAGGGATTGCCTTTTCTATAGTAAATTTTTCAAAAATTAATTTTTTACTGTCGCAAATTTTAAATACGCCAGGGATTGCCTTTTCTATAGTAAATTATTCAAAAAGTAATTTTTTACTGTCGCAAGTTTTAATTGCGCCAGGGATTGCCTTTTCTACAGTAAATTTTTCAAAAAATAATTTTTTACTGTCACAAATTTTAAATACGCCGGGGATTGCCTTTTCTATAGCAAATTTTTCAAAAAATAATTTTTTACTGTCGCAAATTTTAATTACGCCAGGGATTGCCTTTTCTATAGTAAATTTTTCACAAATTAATTTTTTACTGTCGCAAATTTTAATTGCGCCAGGGATTGCCTTTTCTATAGTAAATTTTTCAAAATTAAATTTTATACTGTCGCAAATTTTAAATACGCCAGGGATTGCCTTTTCTATAGTAAATTTTTCAAAAATTAATTTTTTACTGTCGCAAATTTTAATTACGCCAGGGCTTGCCTTTTCTATAGTAAATTTTTCAAAAATTAATTTTTTACTGTCGCAAATTTTAAATACTCCAGGGATTACCTTTTCTATAGTAAATTATTCACAAATTAATTTTTTACTGTCGCAAATTTTAAATACGCCAGGGATTGCGTTTTCTATAGTAAATTTTTCAAGAATTAATTTTTTACTGTCGCAAATTTTAATTGCGCCAAGGGTTGCCTTTTCTACAATAAATTTTCAAAAAATAATTTTTGATTGTCGCAAATTTTAATTACGCCAGGGATTGCCTTTTCTATAGTAAATTTTTCAAAATTTAATTTTATACTGTCGCAAATTTTAAATCCGCCAGGGATTGCCTTTTCTATAGCAAATTATTCAAAAAATAATTTTTTACTGTCGCAAATTTTAATTACGCCAGGGATTGCCTTTTCTACAGTAAATTTTTCAAAAATTAATTTTTTACTGTCGCAAATTTTAATTACGCCAGGGATTGCCTTTTCTATAGTAAATTTTTCACAAATTAATTTTTTACTCTCGCAAATTTTAAATACGCCAGGCATTGCCTTATCTATAGTAAATTTTTCAAAAATTAATTTTTCACTGTCGCAAATTTTAATTACGCCAGGGATTGCCATTTCTATAGTAAATTTTTCAAAAAATAATTTTTTACTGTCGCAAATTTTAATTAGGCCAGGGATTGCCTTTTCTATTGTAAATTTTTCAAAAATAATTTTTTACTGTCGCAAATTTTAATTGCGCCAGGGATTGCCTTTTCTATAGTAAATTTTGCAAAAAATAATTTTTTACTGTCGCAAATTTTAATTACGCCAGGGATTGGCTTTTCTACAGAAAATTTTTCAAAAATTAATTTTTTACTGACGCAAATTTTAATTACGCCCGGGATTGCCTTTTCTATAGTAAATTTTTTACTGTCTCAAATTTTAAATACGCCAGGGATTGCCTTTTCTATAGTAAATTTTTCTAAATTTAATTTTATACTGTCGCAAATTTTAATTTCGCCATGGATTGCCTTTTCTATAGTAAATTTTTCAAAAAATAATTTTTTACTGTCGCAAATTTTAATTACGCCAGGGATTGCCTTTTCTATAGTAAATTTTGCAAAAAATAATTTTTTACTGTCGCAAATTTTAATTACGCCAGGGCTTGCCTTTTCTATAGTAAATTTTTCAAAAATTAATTTTTTACTGTCGCAAATTTTAAATACTCCAGGGATTACCTTTTCTATAGTAAATTATTCACAAATTAATTTTTTACTGTCGCAAATTTTAAATACGCCAGGGATTGCGTTTTCTATAGTAAATTTTTCAAGAATTAATTTTTTACTGTCGCAAATTTTAATAACGCCAGGGATTGCCTTTTCTATAGTAAATTTTTCAAAATTTAATTTTTTACTGTCGCAAATTTTAATTACGCCAGGGATTGCCTTTTCTATAGTAAATTTTTCCAAATTTAATTTTATACTGTCGCAAATTTTAAATACGCCAGAGATTGCCTTTTCTACAGTAAATTATTCAAAAAATAATTTTTTACTGTCGCAAATTTTAATTGCGCCAGGGATTGCCTTTTCTCTAGTAAATTTTTCAAAAAATAAGTTTTTAATGTCGCGAATTTTAAATACGCAAGGGATTGCCTATTCTACAGTAAATTTTTCAAAAAATAATTTTTTACTGTCGCAAATTTTAATTGCGCCAGGTATTGCCTTTTCTATAGTAAATTTTTCAAAATTTAATTTTTTACTGTCGCAAATTTTAATTACGCCAGGGATTGCCTTTTCTATGGTAAATTTTGCAAAAAATAATTTTTTACTGTCGCAAATTTTAATTCCGCCAGGGATTGCCTTTTCTACAGTAAATTTTTCAAAAAATAATTTTTTACTGTCGCAAATTTTAAATATGCCAGGGATTGCCTTTTCTGTAGTAAATTTTTCAAAAATTAATTTTATACTGTCGCAAATTTTATTGCGCCAGGGATTGCCTTTTCTACAGTAAATTTTTCAAAAACTAATTTTTTACTGTCGCAAATTTTAATTACGTCAGGGATTGCCTTTTCTATAGTAAATTTTTCAAAAAATAATCTTTTACTGTCGCAAATTTTAAATCCGCCAGGGATTGCCATTTCTATAGTAAATTTTTCAAAAAATAATTTTCTACTGTCGCAAATTTTAAATGCGCCAGGGATTGTCTTTTCTATAGTAAATTTTTCAAAAACTAATTTTTTACTGTCGCAAATTTTAATTACGCCAGGGATTGCCTTTTCTATAGTAAATTTTTCAAAAACTAATTTTTTACTGTCGCAAATTTTAAATACGCCAGGGATTGCCTTTTCTATAGTAAATTATTCAAAAAGTAATTTTTTACTGTCGCAAGTTTTAATTGCGCCAGGGATTGCCTTTTCTACAGTAAATTTTTCAAAAAATAATTTTTTACTGTCACAAATTTTAAATACGCCGGGGATTGCCTTTTCTATAGCAAATTTTTCAAAAAATAATTTTTTACTGTCGCAAATTTTAATTACGCCAGGGATTGCCTTTTCTATAGTAAATTTTTCACAAATTAATTTTTTACTGTCGCAAATTTTAATTGCGCCAGGGATTGCCTTTTCTATAGTAAATTTTTCAAAATTAAATTTTATACTGTCGCAAATTTTAAATACGCCAGGGATTGCCTTTTCTATAGTAAATTTTTCAAAAATTAATTTTTTACTGTCGCAAATTTTAATTACGCCAGGGCTTGCCTTTTCTATAGTAAATTTTTCAAAAATTAATTTTTTACTGTCGCAAATTTTAAATACTCCAGGGATTACCTTTTCTATAGTAAATTATTCACAAATTAATTTTTTACTGTCGCAAATTTTAAATACGCCAGGGATTGCGTTTTCTATAGTAAATTTTTCAAGAATTAATTTTTTACTGTCGCAAATTTTAATTGCGCCAAGGGTTGCCTTTTCTACAATAAATTTTCAAAAAATAATTTTTGATTGTCGCAAATTTTAATTACGCCAGGGATTGCCTTTTCTATAGTAAATTTTTCAAAATTTAATTTTATACTGTCGCAAATTTTAAATCCGCCAGGGATTGCCTTTTCTATAGCAAATTATTCAAAAAATAATTTTTTACTGTCGCAAATTTTAATTACGCCAGGGATTGCCTTTTCTACAGTAAATTTTTCAAAAATTAATTTTTTACTGTCGCAAATTTTAATTACGCCAGGGATTGCCTTTTCTGTAGTAAATTTTTCACAAATTAATTTTTTACTCTCGCAAATTTTAAATACGCCAGGCATTGCCTTATCTATAGTAAATTTTTCAAAAATTAATTTTTCACTGTCGCAAATTTTAATTACGCCAGGGATTGCCATTTCTATAGTAAATTTTTCAAAAAATAATTTTTTACTGTCGCAAATTTTAATTAGGCCAGGGATTGCCTTTTCTATAGTAAATTTTTCAAAAAATAATTTTTTACTGTCGCAAATTTTAATTGCGCCAGGGATTGCCTTTTCTATAGTAAATTTTGCAAAAAATAATTTTTTACTGTCGCAAATTTTAATTACGCCAGGGATTGGCTTTTCTACAGTAAATTTTTCAAAAATTAATTTTTTACTGACGCAAATTTTAATTACGCCCGGGATTGCCTTTTCTATAGTAAATTTTTTACTGTCTCAAATTTTAAATACGCCAGGGATTGCCTTTTCTATAGTAAATTTTTCTAAATTTAATTTTATACTGTCGCAAATTTTAATTTCGCCATGGATTGCCTTTTCTACAGTAAATTTTTCAAAAATTAATTTTATACTGTCGCAAATTTTAAATATGCCAGGGATTGCCTTTTCTATAGTAAATAATTCAAAAAATAATTTTTTACTGTCGCAAATTTTAATTGCGCCAGGGATTGCCTTTTCTACAGTAAATTTTTCAAAAACTAATTTTTTACTGTCGCAAAAATTGCGCCAGGGTTTGCCTTTTCTACAGTAAATTTTTCAAAAACTAATTTTTTACTGTCGCAAATTTTAATTGCGCCAGGGATTGCCTTTTCTATAGTAAATTTTTCACAAATTAATTTTTTACTCTCGCAAATTTTAAATACGCCAGGCATTGCCTTATCTATAGTAAATTTTTCAAAAATTAATTTTTCACTGTCGCAAATTTTAATTACGCCAGGGATTGCCATTTCTATAGTAAATTTTTCAAAAAATAATTTTTTACTGTCGCAAATTTTAATTAGGCCAGGGATTGCCTTTTCTATAGTAAATTTTTCAAAAAATAATTTTTTACTGTCGCAAATTTTAATTGCGCCAGGGATTGCCTTTTCTATAGCAAATTATTCAAAAAATAATTTTTTACTGTCGCAAATTTTAATTACGCCAGGGATTGCCTTTTCTACAGTAAATTTTTCAAAAATTAATTTTTTACTGTCGCAAATTTTAATTACGCCAGGGATTGCCTTTTCTATAGTAAATTTTTCACAAATTAATTTTTTACTCTCGCAAATTTTAAATACGCCAGGCATTGCCTTATCTATAGTAAATTTTTCAAAAATTAATTTTTCACTGTCGCAAATTTTAATTACGCCAGGGATTGCCATTTCTATAGTAAATTTTTCAAAAAATAATTTTTTACTGTCGCAAATTTTAATTAGGCCAGGGATTGCCTTTTCTATAGTAAATTATTCAAAAAATCATTTTTTACTGTCGCAAGTTTTAATTGCGTCAGGGATTGCCTTTTCTATAGTAAATTATTCAAAACATAATTTTTTTGCTGTCGCAAATTTTAATTACGCCAGGGATTGCATTTTCTATAGTAAATTTTTCACAAATTAATTTTTTACTCTCGCAAATTTTAAATACGCCAGGGAATGCCTTATCTATAGTAAATTTTTCAAAAATTAATTTTTCACTGTCGCAAATTTTAATTACGCCAGGGATTGCCTTTTCTATAGTAAATTTTTCAAAAAATAATTTTTTACTGGCGCAAATTTTAATTACGCCAGGGATTGCCTTTTCTATAGTAAATTTTTCAAAAAATAATTTTTTACTGTCGCAAATTTTAATTGCGCCAGGGATTGCCTTTTCTACATATAGTAAATTTTACAAAAAATAATTTTTTACTGTCGCAAATTTTAATTACGCCAGGGATTGCCTTTTCTACAGTAAATTTTTCAAAAATTAATTTTTTACTGTCGCAAATTTTAATTACGCCAGGGATTGCCTTTTCTATAGTAAATTTTTCACAAATTAATTTTTTACTGTCGCAAATTTTAAATACGACAGGGATTGCCTTTTCTATAGTAAATTTTTTTAAATTTAATTTTATACTGTCGCAAATTTTAATTGCGCCAGGGATTGCCTTTTCTATAGAAAATTATTTCAAAAAATAATTTTTTACTGTCGCAAATTTTAATTACGCCAGGGATTGCCTTTTCTATAGTAAATTTTGCGAAAAATAATTTTTTACTGTCGCAAATTTTAATTACGCCAGGGATTGCCTTTTCTACAGTAAATTTTTCAAAAATTAATTTTTTACTGTCGCAAATTTTAATTACGCCAGGGATTGCCTTTTGTATAGTAAATTTTTCACAAATTAATTTTTTACTGTCGCAAATTTTAAATACGCCAGGGATTGCCTTTTCTATAGTAAATTTTTCTAAAATTAATTTTTTACTGTCGCAAATTTTAATTGCGCCAGGGATTGCCTTTTCTATAGTAAATTTTTCAAAAAATAATTTTTTACTGTCGCAAATTTTAATTATGCCAGGGATTGCCTTTTCTATAGTAAATTATTCAAAAAATAATTTTTTACTGTTGCAAATTTTAAATACGCCATGGATTGCCTTTTCTATAGTAAATTTTTCAAAAACTAATTTTTTACTGTCGAAAATTTTAATTACGCCAGGGATTGCCTTTTCTATAGTAAATTTTTCAAAAAGTAATTTTTTACTGTCGCAAATTTTAATTACGCCAGGGATTGCCTTTTGTATAGTAAATTTTTCACAAATTAATTTTTTACTGTCGCAAATTTTAAATACGCCAGGGATTGCCTTTGCTATAGTAAATTTTTCTAAAATTAATTTTTTACTGTCGCAAATTTTAATTGCGCCAGGGATTTCCTTTCCTATAGTAAATTTTTCAAAAAATAATTTTTTACTGTAGAAAATTTTAATTACGCCAGGGATTGCCTTTTCTATAGTAAATTATTCAAAAAATAATTTTTTTACTGTCGCAAGTTTTAATTGCGCCAGGGATTGCCTTTTCTACAGTAAATTTTGCAAAAAATATTTTTTTACTGTCGAAAATTTTAATTACGCCAGGGATTGCCTTTTCTATAGTAAATTTTTCAAAAAATAATTTTTTACTGTCGCAAATTTTAATTACGCCAGGGATTGCCTTTTCTATAGTAAATTTTTCAAAATTTAATTTTATACTGTCGCAAATTTTAAATACGCCAGGGATTGCCTTTTCTATAGTAAATTATTCAAAAAATAATTTTTTACTGTCGCACTTTTAATTGCTTCAGGGATTGCCTTTTCTATAGTTAATTATTCAAAAAATAATTTTTTACTGTCGCAAATTTTAATTACGCCAGGGATTGCCTTTTCTATAGTAAATTTTTCACAAATTAATTTTTTACTCTCGCAAATTTTAAATACGCCAGGGAATGCCTTATCTATAGTAAATTTTTCAAAAATTAATTTTTCACTGTCGCAAATTTTAATTACGCCAAGGATTGCCTTTTCTATAGTAAATTTTTCAAAAAATAATTTTTTACTGGCGCAAATTTTAATTACGCCAGGGATTGCCTTTTCTATAGTAAATTTTTCAAAAAATAATTTTTTACTGTCGCAAATTTTAATTGCGCCAGGGATTGCCTTTTCTATAGTAAATTTTGCAAAAAATAATTTTTTACTGTCCCAAATTTTAATTACGCCAGGGATTGCCTTTTCTACAGTAAATTTTTCAAAAATTAATTTTTTACTGTCGCAAATTTTAATTACGCCAGGGATTGCCTTTTCTATAGTAAATTTTTCACAAATGAATTTTTTACTGTCGCAAATTTTAAATACGCCAGGGATTGCCTTTTCTATAGTAAATTTTTTTAAATTTAATTTTATACTGTCGCAAATTTTAATTGCGCCAGGGATTGCCTTTTCTATAGTAAATTTTTTCAAAAAATAATTTTTTACTGTCGCAAATTTTAATTACGCCAGGGATTGCCTTTTCTATAGTAAATTTTGCAAAAAATAATTTTTTACTGTCGCAAATTTTAATTACGCCAGGGATTGCCTTTTCTACAGTAAATTTTTCAAAAATTAATTTTTTACTGTCGCAAATTTTAATTACGCCCGGGATTGCCTTTTGTATAGTAAATTTTTCACAAATTAATTTTTTACTGTCGCAAATTTTAAATACGCCAGGAATTGCCTTTTCTATAGTAAATTTTTCTAAAATTAATTTTTTACTGTCGCAAATTTTAATTGCGCCAGGGATTGCCTTTTCTATAGTAAATTTTTCAAAAAATAATTTTTTACTGTCGCAAATTTTAATTATGCCAGGGATTGCCTTTTCTATAGTAAATTATTCAAAAAATAATTTTTTACTGTTGCAAATTTTAAATACGCCATGGATTGCCTTTTCTATAGTAAATTTTTCAAAAACTAATTTTTTACTGTCGAAAATTTTAATTACGCCAGGGATTGCCTTTTCTATAGTAAATTATTCAAAAAATAATTTTTTTACTGTCGCAAGTTTTAATTGCGCCAGGGATTGCCTTTTCTACAGTAAATTTTGCAAAAAATATTTTTTTACTGTCGAAAATTTTAATTACGCCAGGGATTGCCTTTTCTATAGTAAATTTTTCAAAAAATAATTTTTTACTGTCGCAAATTTTAATTACGCCAGGGATTGCCTTTTCTATAGTAAATTTTTCAAAATTTAATTTTATACTGTCGCAAATTTTAAATATGCCAGGGATTGCCTTTTCTATAGTAAATAATTCAAAAAATAATTTTTTATTGTCGCAAATTTTAATTGCGCCAGGGATTGCCTTTTCTACAGTAAATTTTTCAAAAACTAATTTTTTACTGTCGCAAATTTTAATTGCGCCAGGGTTTGCCTTTTCTACAGTAAATTTTTCAAAAACTAATTTTTTACTGTCGCAAATTTTAATTGCGCCAGGGATTGCCTTTTCTATAGTAAATTATTCAAAAAATAATTTTTTACTGTCGCAAATTTTAATTACGCCAAGGATTGCCTATTCTATAGTAAATTATTCAAAAAATAATTTTATACTGTCGCAAATTTTAATTGCGCCAGGGATTGCCTTTTCTATAGTAAATTTTTCAAAAAATAATTTTTTACTGTCGCAAATTTTAATTGCGCCACGGATTGCCTTTTCTATAGTAAATTTTTCAAAAAATAATTTTTTACTGTCGCAAATTTTAACTGCACCAGGGATTGCCTTTTCTACAGTAAATTTTTCAAAAACTAATTTTTTGCTGTCGCAAATTTTAATTACGCCAGGGATTGCCTTTTCCATAGTAAATTTTTCAAAAAATAATTTTCTACTGTCGCAAATTTTAATTGCGCCAGGGATTGCCTTTTCTATAGTAAATTTTTCAAAAACTAATTTTTTACTGTCGCAAATTTTAATTGCGCCAGGGATTGCCTTTTCTACAGTAAATTTTTCAAAAATTAATTTTTTACTGTCGCAAATTTTAAATACGCCAGGGATTGCCTTTTCTATAGTAAATTATTCAAAAAATAATTTTTTACTGTAGCAAGTTTTAATTGCGCCAGGGATTGCCTTTTCTACAGTAAATTTATCAAAAAATATTTTTTTACTGTCGCAAATTTTAAATACGCCGGGGATTGCCTTTTCTATAGTAAATTTTTCAAAAAATAATTTTATACTGTCGCAAATTTTAAATACGCCAGGGATTGCCTTTTCTATAGTAAATTATTCAAAAAATAATTTTTTACTGTCGCAAATTTTAAATACGCCAGGGATTGCCTTTTCTATAGTAAATTTTTCAAAATTTAATTTTATACTGTCGCAAATTTTAAATCCGCAAGGGATTGCCTTTTCTATAGTAAATTTTTCAAAAAATAGTTTTCTACTGTCGCAAATTCTAATTGCGCCAGGGATTGCCTTTTCTATAGTAAATTTTTCAAAAATTAATTTTTTACTGTCGCAAATTTTAATTACGCCAGGGCTTGCCTTTTCTATAGTAAATTTTTCAAAAATTAATTTTTTACTGTCGCAAATTTTAAATACGCCAGGGATTACATTTTCTATAGTAAATTATTCACAAATTAATTTTTTACTGTCGCAAATTTTAAATACGCCAGGGATTGCCTTTTCTATAGTAAATTTTTCAAGAATTAATTTTTTACTGTCGCAAATTTTAATTGCGCCAGGGGTTGCCTTTTCTACAGTAAATTTTTCAAAAAATAATTTTTTACTGTGGCAAATTTTAATTATGCCAGGGATTGCCTTTTCTATAGTAAATTATTCAAAAAATAATTTTTTACTGTCACAAATTTTAAATACGCAAGGGATTGCCTTTTCTATAGTAAATTTTTCAAAAACTAATCTTTTTCTGTCGAAAATTTTAATTACGCCAGGGATTACCTTTCTATAGTAAATTATTCAAAAAATAATTTTTTACTGTCGCAAATTTTCATTACGCCAGGGATTGCCTTTTCTATAGTAAATTTTTCACAAATTAATTTTTTACTCTCGCAAATTTTAAATACGCCAGGGAATGCCTTATCTATAGTAAATTTTTCAAAAATTAATTTTTCACTGTCGCAAATTTTAATTACGCCAGGGATTGCCTTTTCTACAGTAAATTTTGCAAAAAATATTTTTTTACTGTCGAAAATTTTAATTACGCCAGGGATTGCCTTTTCTATAGTAAATTTTTCAAAAAATAATTTTTTACTGTCGCAAATTTTAATTACGCCAGGGATTGCCTTTTCTACAGTAAATTTTTCAAAAATTAATTTTTTACTGTCGCAAATTTTAAATACGCCAGGGATTGCCTTTTCTATAGTAAATTTTTCACAAATTAATTTTTTACTGTCGCAAATTTTAAATACGCCAGGGATTGCCTTTTCTATAGTAAATTTTTTTAAATTTAATTTTAGTACTGTCGCAAATTTTAATTGCGCCAGGGATTGCCTTTTCTATAGTAAATTTTTTCAAAAAAAAATTTTTTACTGTCGCAAATTTTAATTACGCCAGGGATTGCCTTTTCTATAGTAAATTTTGCAAAAAATAATTTTTTACTGTCGCAAATTTTAATTACGCCAGGGATTGCCTTTTCTACAGTAAATTTTTCAAAAATTAATTTTTTACTGTCGCAAATTTTAATTACGCCAGGGATTGCCTTTTGTATAGTAAATTTTTCACAAATTAATTTTTTACTGTCGCAAATTTTAAATACGCCAGGGATTGCCTTTTCTATAGTAAATTTTTCTAAAATTAATTTTAATTGCGCCAGGGATTGCCTTTTCTATAGTAAATTTTTCAAAAAATAATTTTTACTGTCGCAAATTTTAATTATGCCAGGGATTGCCTTTTCTATAGTAAATTATTCAAAAAATAATTTTTTACTGTTGCAAATTTTAAATACGCCATGGATTGCCTTTTCTATAGTAAATTTTTCAAAAAACTAATTTTTTGCTGTCGAAAATTTTAATTACGCCAGGGATTGCCTTTTCTATAGTAAATTATTCAAAAAATAATTTTTTACTGTCGCAAATTTTAATTGCGCCAGGGATTCTTTTTCTACAGTAAATTTTTCAAAAAATAATTTTTTACTGTCGCAAATTTTAATTGCGCCAGGGATTGCCTTTTCTACAGTAAATTATTCAAAAAATAATTTTTTACTGTCGCAAATTTTAATTACGCCAGGGATTGCCTTTTCCTATAGTTTAATTTTCAAAAAATAATTTTTTACTGTCGCAAATTTCATTACGCCAGGGATTGCCTTTTCTATAGTAAATTTTTCAAAGATTAATTTTTTACTGTCGCAAATTTTAATTGCGCCAGGGATTGCCTTTCTATAGTAAATTTTGCAGAAAATAATTTTTTTACTGTCGCAAATTTTAATTACGCCAGGGATTGCCTTTTCTACAGTAAATTTTTCAAAAAATTAGTTTTTACTGTCGCAAATTTCAAAATACGCCAGGGATTGACTTTTCTATAGTAAATTTTTCAAAAAATAATTTTTTACTGTCGCAAATTTTAACTACGCCAGGGATTGCCTTTTCTACAGTAAATTTTTCAAAAAAATAATTTTCTACTGTCGCAAATTTTAAATGCGCCAGGGATTGCCTTTTCTACAGTAAATTTTTCAAAAATTAATTTTTTACTGTCGCAAATTTTAAATACGCCAGGGATTGCCTTTTCTATAGTAAATTTTTCAAAAATTAATTTTTTACTGTCGCAAATTTTAATTACGCCAGGGATTGCCTTTTCTACAGTAAATTTTTCAAAAAATAATTTTTTACTGTCGCAAATTTTAATTGCGCCAGGGATTGCCTTTTCTATAGTAAATTTTTCAAAAATTAATTTTATACTTGTCGCAAATTTTAATTGCGCCAGGGATTGGCCTTTTCTATAGTAAATTATTCAAAAATTAATTGTTTTACTGTCGCAAATTTTAATTACGCCAGGGATTGCCTTTTCTACAGTAAATTTTTCAAAAAAATAATTTTTTACTGTCGCAAATTTTAAATACGCCAGGGATTGCCTTTTCTATATTAAATTTTTCAAATAATAATTTTTTACTGTCGCAAATTTTAATTACGCCAGGGATTGCCTTTTCTACAGTAAATTTTTCAAAAAAAAAAATTTTTTACTGTCGCAAATTTTAAATTGCGCCAGGGATTGCCTTTTCTATCGTAAATTTTTCAAAAATTAATATTGTACTGTCGCAAATTTTAAATGCGCCAGGGATAGCCTTTTCTACAGTAAATTTTTCAAAAATTAATCTTTTACTGTCGCAAATTTTAAATACGCCAGGGATTGCCTTTTCTACAGTAAATTTTTCAAAAAATAATTTTTTACTGTCGCAAATTTTAATTGCGCCAGGGATTGCCTTTTCTACAGTAAATTTTTCAAAAAATAATTTTTTACTGTCGCATATTTTAATTGCGCCAGGGATTGCCTTTTCTACAGTAAATTAATCAAAAAATAATTTTTTACTGTCGCAAATTTTAATTACGCCAGGGATTGCCATTTCTATAGTTAATTTTTCAAAAAATAATTTTTTACTGTCGCAAATTTTAATTACGCCAGGGATTGCCTTTTCTATCGTAAATTTTTCAAAAAATTAATATTGTACTGTCGCAAATTTTAAATGCGCCAGGGATAGCCTTTTCTACAGTAAATTTTTCAAAAATTAATCTTTTACTGTCGCAAAATTTTAAATACGCCAGGGATTGCCTTTTCTATAGTAAATTTTTCAAAAATTAATTTTTTACTGTCGCAAATTTTAATTGCGCAAGGGGATTGCCTTTTCTACAGTAAATTTTTCAAAAAAAATTTTTTACTGTCGCAAATTTAATTGCACCAGGATTGCCTTTTCTATTGTAAATTTTTCAAAAATTAATATTATACTGTCGCAAATTTTAATTAAGCCAGGGATTGCCTTTTCTATAGTAAATTTTTCAAAAATTAATTTTTTACTGTCGCAAATTTTAATTGCGCAAGGGATTGCCTTTTCTACAGTAAATTTTTCAAAAAAAAATTTTTTTACTGTCGCAAATTTTAATTGCACCAGGGATTGCCCTTTTCTATCGTAAATTTTTCAAAAATTAATATTATACTGTCGCAAATTTTAATTGCGCCAGGGATTGCCTTTTATGTAGTAAATTATTCAAAAAATAATTTTTTACTGTCGCAAATTTTAAATACGCCAGGGATTGCCCTTTTTTCTATAGTTAATTTTTCAAAAAATAATTTTTTACTGTCGCAAATTTTAATTACGCCAGGGATTGCCTTTTCTATAGTAAATTTTTCAAAAATTAATTTTTTACTGTCGCAAATTTTAATTGGCGCAAGGGATTGCCTTTTCTACAGTAAATTTTTCAAAAAAAAATTTTTTACTGTCGCAAATTTTAATTGCACCAGGGATTGCCTTTTCTATCGTAAATTTTTCAAAAATTAATATTATACTGTCGCAAATTTTAATTGCGCCAGGGATTGCCTTTTATATAGTAAATTATTCAAAAATTAATTTTTTACTATCGCAAATTTTAATTGCGCCAGGGATTGCCTTTTCTATAGTAAATTATTCAAAAACTAATTTTTTACTGTTGCAAATTTTAATTGCGCCAGGGATTGCCTTTTCTACAGTAAATTATTCAAAAAATAATTTTTTACTGTCGCAAATTTTAATTGCGCCAGGGATTGCCTTTTCTACAGTAAATTTTTCAAAAAATAATTTTTTCTGTCGCAAATTTTAATTGCGCCAGAGACTGCCTTTTCTATAGTAAATTATTCAAAAACTAATTTTTTACTGTTGCAAAATTTAATTGCGCCAGGGATTGCCTTTTCTATCGTAAATTTTTCAAAAATTAATATTTGTACTGTCGCAAATTTTAAATGCGCCAGGGATAGCCTTTTCTACAGTAAATTTTTCAAAAATTAATCTTTACTGTCGCAAATTTTAAATACGCCAGGGGATTGCCTTTTCTACAGTAAATTTTTCAAAAATTAATTTTTTACTGTCGCAAATTTTTAATTGCGCCAGGGATTGCCTTTTCTACAGTAAATTTTTCAAAAAATAATTTTTTTACTGTCGCATATTTTAATTGCGCCAGGATTGCCTTTTCTACAGTAAATTAATCAAAAAATAATTTTTTTACTGTCGCAAATTTTAATTACGCCAGGGATTGCCATTTCTATAGGTTAATTTTTCAAAAATAATTTTTTACTGTCGCAAATTTTAATTACGCCAGGGATTGCCTTTTCTATCGTAAATTTTTCAAAAATTAATATTGTACTGTCGCAAATTTTAAATGCGCCAGGGATAGCCTTTTCTACAGTAAATTTTTCAAAAATTAATCTTTTACTGTCGCAAATTTTAAATACGCCAGGGATTGCCTTTTCTATAGTAAATTTTTCAAAAATTATTTTTTACTGTCGCAAATTTTAATTGCGCAAGGGATTGCCTTTTCTACAGTAAATTTTTCAAAAAAAAATTTTTTACCTGTCGCAAATTTTAATTGCACCAGGGATTGCCTTTTCTATTGTAAATTTTTCAAAAATTAATATTATACTGTCGCAAATTTTAATTAAGCCAGGGATTGCCTTTTCTATAGTAAATTTTTCAAAAATTAATTTTTTACTGTCGCAATTTTAATTGCGCAAGGGATTGCCTTTTCTACAGTAAATTTTTCAAAAAAAAATTTTTTACTGTCGCAATTTTAATTGCACCAGGGATTGCCTTTTCTATCGTAAATTTTTCAAAAATTAATATAATACTGTCGCAAATTTTAATTGCGCCAGGGATTGCCTTTTATGTAGTAAATTATTCAAAAAAATAATTTTTTACTGTCGCAAATTTTAAATACGCCAGGGATTGCCTTTTCTATAGTTAATTTTTCAAAAAATAATTTTTTACTGTCGCAAATTTTAATTACGCCAGGGATTGCCTTTTCTATAGTAAATTTTTCAAAAATTAATTTTTTACTGTCGCAAATTTTAATGGCGCAAGGGATTGCCTTTTCTACAGTAAATTTTTCAAAAAAAAATTTTTACTGTCGCAAATTTTAATTGCACCAGGGATTGCCTTTTCTATCGTAAATTTTTCAAAAATAATATTATACTGTCGCAAATTTTAATTGCGCCAGGGATTGCCTTTTATATAGTAAATTATTCAAAAATTAATTTTTTACTATCGCAAATTTTAATTGCGCCAGGGATTGCCTTTTCTATAGTAAATTATTCAAAAACTAATTTTTTACTGTTGCAAATTTTAATTGCGCCAGGGATTGCCTTTTCTACAGTAAATTATTCAAAAAATAATTTTTTACTGTCGCAAATTTTAATTGCGCCAAGGATTGCCTTTTCTACAGTAAATTTTTCAAAAAATAATTTTTTCTGTCGCAAATTTTAATTGCGCCAGAGACTGCCTTTTCTGCAGTAAATTTTTAAAAAATAATTTTTTACTGTCGCAAATTTTAATACGCCAGGGATTGCCTTTTCTACAGTAAATTTTTCAAAAAATAATTTTCTACTGTCGCAAATTTTAAATACGTCTGATATTGCCTTTTCTACAGTAAAGTTTTCAAAAAATAATTTTTCTACTGTCGCAAATTTTAAATGCGCCAGGGATTGCCTTTTCTTCAGTAAATTTTTTACTGTCGCAAATTTTAATTACGCCAGGGATTGCCTTTTCTATAGTAAATTTTTCAAAAAATAATTTTTTACTGTCGCAAATTTTAATTGCGCCAGGGATTGCCTTTCTACAGTAAATTTTTCAAAAATTAATTTTATACTGTCGCAAATTTTAATTACGCCAGGGATTGCCTCTTCTATAGTAAATTTTTCAAAAAATAATTTTTTACTGTCGCAAATTTTAATTGCGCCAGGGATTGCCTTTTCTACAGTAAATTTTTCACAAAAAATAATTTTCTACTGTCGCAAATTTTAAATGCGCCAGGGATTGCCTTTTCTACAGTAAATTTTTCAAAAATTAATTTTTTACTGTCGCAAATTTTAAATACGCCAGGGATTGCCTTTTCTATCGTAAATTTTTCAAAAATTAATATTATACTGTCGCAAATTTTAAATGCGCCAGGGATTGCCTTTTCTACCGTAAATTTTTTAAAAATTAATCTTTTACTGTCGCAAATTTTAAATACGCCAGGTATTGCCTTTTCTACAGTAAATTTTTCAAAAAATAATTTTTTACTGTCGCAAATTTTAATTGCGCCAGGGATTGCCTTTTCTACAGTAAATTTATCAAAAAATAATTTTCTACTGTCGCAAATTTTAATTGCGCCAGGGATTGCCTTTTCTACAGTAAATTATTCAAAAAAATAATTTTTTACTGTCGCAAATTTTAATTACGCCAGGGATTGCCTTTTCTATAGTTAATTTTTCAAAAAATAATTTTTTACTGTCGCAAATTTTAATTACGCCAGGGATTGCCTTTTCTATAGTAAATTTTTCAAAAATTAATTTTTTTACTGTCGCAAATTTTAATTGCGCCAGGGATTGCCTTTCTATAGTAAATTTTGCAAAAAATAATTTTTTACTGTCGCAAATTTTAATTACGCCAGGGATTGCCTTTTTCTACAGTAAATTTTTCAAAAAATAATTTTCTACTGTCGCAAATTTTAATTACGCCAGGGATTGCCATTTCTACAGTAAATTTTCCAAAAAATAATTTTTTCCAGTCGCAAATTTTAATTACGCCAGGGATTGCCTTTTCTATATTAAATTATTCAAAAATAATTTTTTACCTGTCGCAAATTTTAAATACGTCAGGGATTGCCTTTTCTACAGTAAATTTTTCAAAAAATAATTTTATACTCTCGCAAATTTTAAATGCCCCAGGGATTGCCTTTTCTTGAGTTAATTTTTTACTGTCGCAAATTTTAATTACGCCAGGGATTGCCTTTTCTACAGTAAATTTTTCAAAAAATAATTTTCTACTGTCGCAAATTTTAATTACGCCAGGGATTGCCTTTTCTATAGTAAATTTTTCAAAAATAATTTTTACTGTCGCAAATTTTAACTACGTCAGGGATTGCCTTTTCTACAGTAAATTTTTCAAAAAATAATTTTCTACTGTCGCAAATTTTAATTGCGCCAGGGATTGCCTTTCTATAGTAAATTTTTCAAAAAAAATTTTTTACTGTCGCAAATTTTAATTGCGCTAGAGATTGCCTTTTCTATCGTAAATTTTTCAAAAATTAATATAATACTGTCGCAAATTTTAATTGCGCCAGGGATTGCCTTTTATATAGTAAATTATTCAAAAATTAATTTTTTACTGTCGCAAATTTTAATTGCGCCAGGTATTGCCTTTTCTATAGTAAATTTTTCAAAAAATTAGTTTTTACTGTCGCAAATTTCAAATACGCCAGGGATTGACTTTTGTATAGTAAATTTTTCAAAAAATAATTTTTACTGTCGCAAATTTTAACTACGCCAGGGATTGCCTTTTCTACAGTAAATTTTTCAAAAAATAATTTTCTACTGTCGCAAATTTTAAATGCGCCAGGGTTTGCCTTTTCTACAGTAAATTTTTCAAAAATTAATTTTTTACTGTCGCAAATTTTAAATACGCCAGGGATTGCCTTTTCTATCGTAAATTTTTCAAAAATTAATATTATACTGTCGCAAATTTTAAATGCGCCAGGGATTGCCTTTTCTACAGTAAATTTTTTAAAAAATTAATCTTTTACTGTCGCAAATTTTAAATACGCCAGGTATTGCCTTTTCTACAGTAAATTTTTCAAAAAATAATTTTTTACTGTCGCAAATTTTAATTGCGCCAGGGATTGCCTTTTCTACAGTAAATTTTTCAAAAATTAATTTTATACTGTCGCAAATTTTAATTACGCCAGGGATTGCCTCTTCTATGGTAAATTTTTCAAAAAACAATTTTTTACTGTCGCAAATTTTAATTGCGCCAGGGATTGCCTTTTCTACAGTAAATTTTTCAAAAATTAATTTTATACTGTCGCAAATTTTATTTACGGCCAGGGATTGCCTCTTCTATAGTAAATTTTTCAAAAAATAATTTTTTACTGTCGCAAATTTTAATTGCGCCAGGTATTGCCTTTTCTATAGTAAATTTTTCAAAAAATTAGTTTTTACTGTCGCAAATTGCAAATACGCCAGGGATTGACTTTTCTATAGTAAATTTTTCAAAAAATAATTTTTTACTGTCGCAAATTTTAACTACGCCTGGGATTTGCCTTTTCTACAGTAAATTTTTCAAAAAATAATTTTCTACTGTCGCGAATTTTAAATGCGCCAGGGATTGCCTTTTCTATAGTAAATTTTTCAAAAATTAATTTTATACTGTCGCAAATTTTAATTGTGCCAGGGATTGCCTTTTCTATAGTAAATTATTCAAAAATTAATTTTTTACTGTCGCAAATTTTAATTACGCCAGGGATTGCCTTTTCTACAGTAAATTTTTCAAAAAATAATTTTTTACTGTCGCAAATTTTAAATACGCCAGGGATTGCCTTTTCTATATTAAATTTTTCAAAAAATAATTTTTTACTGTCGTAAATTTTAATTACGCCAGGGATTGCCTTTTCTACAGTAAATTTTTCAAAAAAATTTTTTTTACTGTCGCAAATTTTAATTGCGCCAGGGTTTGCCTTTTCTATCGTAAATTTTTCAAAAATTAATATTATACCTGTCGCAAATTTTAATTGCACCAGGGATTGCCTTTTATATAGTAAATTATTCAAAAATTAATTTTTTACTGTCGCAAATTTTAATTGCGCCAGGTATTGCCTTTTTCTATAGTAAATTTTTCAAAAAATTAGTTTTTTACTGTCGCAAATTTCAAATACGCAGGGATTGCCTTTTCTCTATTAAATTATTCAAAAAATAATTTTTTACTGTCGCAAATTTTAAATACGTCAGGGATTGCCTTTTCTACAGTAAATTTTTCAAAAAATAATTTTATACTCTCGCAAATTTTAAATGCCCCAGGGATTGCCTTTTCTTGAGTTAATTTTTTACTGTCGCGAATTTTAATTACGCCAGGGATTGCCTTTTCTATAGTAAATTTTTCAAAAAATAATTTTTTACTGTCGCAAATTTTAATTGCGCCAGGGATTGCCTTTTCTACAGTAAATTTTTCAAAAAATTAATTTTATACTGTCGCAAATTTTAATTACGCCAGGGATTGCCCTCTTCTATAGTAAATTTTTCAAAAAATAATTTTTTACTGTCGCAAATTTTAATTGCGCCAGGTATTGCCTTTTCTATAGTAAATTTTTCAAAAAATTAGTTTTTACTGTCGCAAATTTCAAATACGCCAGGGATTGACTTTTCTATAGTAAATTTTTCAAAAATAATTTTTTAACTGTCGCAAATTTTAACTACGCCTGGGATTGCCTTTTCTACAGTAAATTTTTCAAAAAATAATTTTTCTACTGTCGCAAATTTTAAATGCGCCAGGGATTGCTCTTTTCTATAGTAAATTTTTCAAAAATTAATTTTATACTGTCGCAAATTTTAATTGTGCCAGGGATTGCCTTTTCTATAGTAAATTATTCAAAAATTAATTTTTTACTGTCGCAAATTTTAATTACGCCAGGGATTGCCTTTTCTACAGTAAATTTTTCAAAAAATAATTTTTTCTGTCGCAAATTTTAAATACGCCAGGGGATTGCCTTTTCTATATTAAATTTTTCAAAAAATAATTTTTTACTGTCGCAAATTTTAATTACGCCAGGGATTGCCTTTTCTACAGTAAATTTTTCAAAAAAATTTTTTTTACTGTCGCAAATTTTAATTGCGCCAGGGTTTGCCTTTTCTATCGTAAATTTTTCAAAAATTAATATTATACTGTCGCAAATTTTAATTGCGCCAGGGATTGCCTTTTATATAGTAAAATTATTCAAAAATTAATTTTTTACTGTCGCAAATTTTAATTACGCAAGGGATTGCCTTTTCTACAGTAAATTTTTCAAAAAAAAATTTTTTACTGTCGCAAATTTTAATTGCGCTAGAGATTGCCTTTTCTATCGTAAATTTTTCAAAAATTAATATTATACTGTCGCAAATTTTAATTGCGCCAGGGATTGCTCTTTTATATAGTAAATTATTCAAAAATTAATTTTTTACTGTCGCAAATTTTAATTGCGCCAGGGATTGCCTTTTTCTATAGTAAATTATTCAAAAACTAATTTTTTACTGTCGCAAATTTTAATTGCGCCAGGGATTGCCTTTTCTACAGTAAATTATTCAAAAAATAATTTTTTTACTGTCGCAAATTTTAATTACGCCAGGGATTGCCTTTTCTACAGTAAATTTTTCAAAAAATAATTTTTTCTGTCGCAAATTTTAATTGCGCCAGGGACTGCCTTTTCTACAGTAAATTTTTCAAAAATAATTTTTTTACTGTCGCAAAATTTTAATTACGCCAGGGATTGCCTTTTCTACAGTAAATTTTTCAAAAAAATTTTTTTTACTGTCGCAAATTTTAATTGCGCCAGGGTTTGCCTTTTCTATCGTAAATTTTTCAAAAATTAATATTATACTGTCGCAAATTTTAATTGCACCAGGGATTGCCTTTTATATAGTAAATTATTCAAAAATTAATTTTTTACTGTCGCAAATTTTATTGCGCCAGGTATTGCCTTTTCTATAGTAAATTTTTCAAAAAATTAGTTTTTACTGTCGCAAATTTCAAATACGCCAGGGATTGCCTTTTCTCTATTAAATTATTCAAAAAATAATTTTTTACTGTCGCAAATTTTAAATACGTCAGGGGATTGCCTTTTCTACAGTAAATTTTTCAAAAAATAATTTTATACTCTCGCAAATTTTAAATGCCCCAGGGATTGCCTTTTCTTGAGTTAATTTTTTTACTGTCGCGAATTTTAATTACGCCAGGGATTGCCTTTTCTATAGTAAATTTTTCAAAAAATAATTTTTTACTGTCGCAAATTTTAATTGCGCCAGGGATTGCCTTTCTACAGTAAATTTTTCAAAAATTAATTTTATACTGTCGCAAATTTTAATTACGCCAGGGATTGCCTCTTCTATAGTAAATTTTTCAAAAAATAATTTTTTACTGTCGCAAATTTTAATTGCGCCAGGTATTGCCTTTTCTATAGTAAATTTTTCAAAAAATTAGTTTTTACTGTCGCAAATTTCAAATACGCCAGGGATTGACTTTTCTATAGTAAATTTTTCAAAAAATAATTTTTTACTGTCGCAAATTTTAACTACGCCTGGGATTGCCCTTTTTCTACAGTAAATTTTTCAAAAAATAATTTTCTACTGTCGCAAATTTTAAATGCGCCAGGGATTGCCTTTTCTATAGTAAATTTTTCAAAAATATAATTTTATACTGTCGCAAATTTTAATTGTGCCAGGGATTGCCTTTTCTATAGTAAATTATTCAAAAATTAATTTTTTACTGTCGCAAATTTTAATTACGCCAGGGATTGCCTTTTCTACAGTAAATTTTTCAAAAAATAATTTTTTTCTGTCGCAAATTTTAAATACGCCAGGGATTGCCTTTTCTATATTAAATTTTTCAAAAAATAATTTTTTACTGTCGCAAATTTTAATTACGCCAGGGATTGCCTTTTCTACAGTAAATTTTTCAAAAAAATTTTTTTTACTGTCGCAAATTTTAATTGCGCCAGGGTTTGCCTTTTCTATCGTAAATTTTTCAAAAATTAATATTATACTGTCGCAAATTTTAATTGCGCAGGGATTGCCTTTTATATAGTAAATTATTCAAAAATTAATTTTTTACTGTCGCAAATTTTAATTACGCAAGGGATTGCCTTTTCTACAGTAAATTTTTCAAAAAAAATTTTTTACTGTCGCAAATTTTAATTGCGCTAGAGATTGCCTTTTCTATCGTAAATTTTTCAAAAATTAATATTATACTGTCGCCAAATTTTAATTGCGCCAGGGATTGCCTTTTATATAGTAAATTATTCAAAAATTAATTTTTTACTGTCGCAAATTTTAATTGCGCCAGGATTGCCTTTTCTATAGTAAATTATTCAAAAACTAATTTTTTACTGTCGCAAATTTTAATTGCGCCAGGGATTGCCTTTTCTACAGTAAATTATTCAAAAAATAATTTTTTACTGTCGCAAATTTTAATTACGCCAGGGATTGCCCTTTTCTACAGTAAATTTTTCAAAAAATAATTTTTTCTGTCGCAAATTTTAATTGCGCCAGGGACTGCCTTTTCTACAGTAAATTTTTCAAAAAATAATTTTTTACTGTCGCAAATTTTAATTACGCCAGGGATTGCCTTTTCTACAGTAAATTTTTCAAAAAATAATTTTTTACTGTCGCAAATTTTAATTGCGCCAGGGATTGCCTTTCTACAGTAAATTTTTCACAAATTAATTTTATACTGTCGCAAATTTTAATTACGCCAGGGATTGCCTCTTCTATAGTAAAATTTCTCAAAAAATAATTTTTTTACTGTCGCAAATTTTAATTGCGCCAGGTATTGCCTTTTCTATAGTAAATTTTTCAAAAAATTAGTTTTTACTGTCGCAAATTTCAAATGCGCCAGGGATTGACTTTTCTATAGTAAATGTTTCAAAAAATAATTTTTTACTGTCGCAAATTTTAACTACGCCAGGGATTGCCTTTTCTACAGTAAACTTTCAAAAAATAATTTTCTACTGTCGCAAATTTTAAATGCGCCAGGTATTGCCTTTTCTACAGTAAATTTTTCAAAAATTAATTTTTTACTGTCGCAAATTTTAAATACGCCAGGATTGCCTTTTCTATAGTAAATTTTTCAAAAATTAATTTTTTACTGTCCGCAAATTTTAATTACGCCAGGGATTGCCTTTTCTACAGTAAATATTTTCAAAAAAATAATTTTTTACTGTCGCAAATTTCAATTGCGCCAGGGGATTGCCTTTTCTATAGTAAATTTTTCAAAAATTAATTTTATACTGTCGCAAATTTTAATTGCGCCAGGGATTGCCTTTTTCTATAGTAAATTATTCAAAAATTAATTTTTTACTGTCGGAAATTTTAACTACGCCAGGGATTGCCTTTTCTACAGTAAATTTTTCAAAAAATAATTTTTTACTGTCGCAAATTTTAAATACGCCAGGGATTGCCTTTTCTATATTAAATTGTTCAAAAAATAATTTTTTACTGTCGCAAATTTTAATTACGCCAGGGATTGCCCTTTCTACAGTAAATTTTTCAAAAAACAGTTTTTTACTGTCGCAAATTTTAATTGCGCCAGGGATTGCCTTTTCTATCGTAAATTTTTCAAAAATTAATATTATACTGTCGCAAATTTTAATTGCGCCAGGGATTGCCTTTTATATAGTAAATTATTCAAATTTAATTTTTTACTGTCGCAAATTTTAATTACGCAAGGGATTGCCTTTTCTACAGTAAATTTTTCAAAAAAAAAAATTTTTACTGTCGCAAATTTTAATTGCGCCAGGGATTGCCTTTTCTATCGTAAATTTTTTCAAAAATTAATATTATACTGTCGAAAATTTTAATTGCGGCAGGGATTGCCTTTTATATAGTAAATTATTCAAAAAATAATTTTTTACTGTCGCATATTTTAATTACGCCAGGGATTGCCTTTTCCATAGTAAATTATTCAAAAACTAATTTTTTACTGTCGCAAATTTTAATTACGCCAGGGATTGCCTTTTCTATAGTAAATTTTTCAAAAAATTAGTTTTTACTGTCGCAAATTTCAAATACGCCAGGGATTGACTTTTCTATAGTAAATTTTTCAAAAAATAATTTTTTACTGTCGCAAATTTTAACTACGCCTGGGATTGCCTTTTCTACAGTAAATTTTTCAAAAAATAATTTTCTACTGTCGCAAATTTTAAATGCGCCAGGGATTGCCTTTTCTATTTTAAATTTTATAAAAATTAATTTTATACTGTCGCAAATTTTAATTGTGCCAGGGGATTGCCTTTTCTATAGTAAATTATTCAAAAATTAATTTTTTACTGTCGCAAATTTTAATTACGCCAGGGATTGCCTTTTCTATAGTAAAATTTTTCAAAAATTAGTTTTTACTGTCGCAAATTTCAAATACGCCGGGGATTGACTTTTCTATAGTAAATTTTTCAAAAAATAATTTTTTACTGTCGCAAATTTTAAACTACGCCTTGGATTGCCTTTTCTACAGTAAATTTTTCAAAAAATAATTTTCTACTGTCGCAAATTTTAAATGCGCCAGGGATTGCCTTTTCTATAGTAAATTTTTCAAAAATTAATTTTATACTGTCGCAAATTTTAATTGTGCCAGGGATTGCCTTTTCTATAGTAAATTATTCAAAAATTAATTTTTTACTGTCGCAAATTTTAATTGCGCCAGGGATTGCCTTTTCTACAGTAAATTTTTCAAAAATTAATTTTATACTGTCGCAAATTTTAATTACGCCAGGGATTGCCTCATCTATAGTAAATTTTTCAAAAAATAATTTTTTACTGTCGCAAATTTTAATTGCGCCAGGTATTGCCTTTTCTATAGTAAATTTTTCAAAAAATTAGTTTTTACTGTCGCAAATTTTAAATGCGCCAGGGATTGACTTTTCTATAGTAAATTTTTCAAAAAATAATTTTTTACTGTCGCAAATTTTAACTACGCCTGGGATTGCCTTTTCTACAGTAAATTTTTCAAAAAATAATTTTCTACTGTCGCAAATTTTAAATGCGCCAGGGATTGCCTTTTCTATTGTAAATTTTTCAAAAATTAATTTTATACTGTCGCAAATTTTAATTGTGCCAGGGATTGCCTTTTCTATAGTAAATTATTCAAAAATTAATTTTTTACTGTCGCAAATTTTAATTACGCCAGGGATTGCCTTTTCTACAGTAAATTTTTCAAAAAATTTTTTTTACTGTCGGAAATTTTAATTGCGCCAGGGGTTTGCCTTTTCTATCGTAAATTTTTCAAAAATTAATATTATACTGTCGCAAATTTTAATTACGCCAGGGATTGCTTTTCTACAGTAAATTTTTCAAAAAAATTTTTTTTACTGTCGCAAATTTTAATTGCGCCAGGGTTTGCCTTTTCTATCGTAAATTTTTCAAAAATTAATATTATACTGTCGCAAATTTTAATTGCGCCAGGGGTTGCCTTTTATATAGTAAATTATTCAAAAATTAATTTTTTACTGTCGCAAATTTTAATTACGCAAGGGATTGCCTTTTCTACAGTAAATTTTTCAAAAAAAAATTTTTTACTGTCGCAAATTTTAATTGCGCTAGAGATTGCCTTTTCTATCGTAAATTTTTCAAAAATTAATATTATACTGTCGCAAATTTTAATTGCGCCAGGGATTGCCTTTTATATA